>CATIWM010185720.1:0-20108 GCA_949671775.1 Mallotus repandus
AAACACTAAATTTAGAATAATTTAAATCCAAAAGAGGAGAAGAGAGAAAAAAATTCTCCAGAAAAGATCCATTAAAAGATAAGAAAAGATTGAGAAGAAAGGAAAAAAAGCTGCTATCATACAGTAGAATCTAGAAAAAGATTTTTTTTTGTCGATGAATAAAAATTGGGTTAGAAGAGAAAAGAAGAAGGGGCTAGAAGAAGTGAAGGAGACTTGCATTATGCATGCAACCATGGTGGAAGGAAGGGAATATTTTTCAAAGGAGGAAAGGAATAGAAAGGGGAGGAAATAAAAATCATAAATTTTATTGTATTTGATAATTTAAATTAATTAATAAGGAAAAAATTTTAAAAATAAAATAAAATTTTAAATTATAATATATTTTGGAATTAAAATATTTTTACACTCCAATTTAGAGTATAATTAAATTTCCTTCAATTTCTTTTCTTCTTTATTAACTTTTTCCTTTTCTTTGTTATTAATAGTCAAATAACACAAAATTTATTGGATAAAAAAAACACAAAATTTAATTTTGCTTCCTCTTAATTCATGTATAATGTTAAGTCCATTAGCTATTTAGTCTATAGTTGATAATAACAATATTTTAGCTAAGTGACCTTATTGTCATTATTAACAATTTATGTAACATTAGACTACTTATTCATTAAAAATAAATAAATTTCTAACTTATTGGTTGGTTATAATTATTTTTCAAACTATATAAAGGTATGAATTCAATTTCAATCTCCAATTTTCTATTAATCTAGTGGTGGAGGCTTGACATCTCTTATAAGAGGGGAGGGTTCGAATCCCCATCTTCTCACCCTTCTCAATGATAAAAAAAAAAAAAAAAAAAAAAAAACCAGTTTCAGGCAAAACTAATCAATTAAAAATATATTTACAAGTACCTCCACAAAATTTAAATTTTGTGTTGTACCGACATTATTATCATCACCATTTATGTAAATAAAAGTTTAAGTGTGATTTGATTTGGATTAGAATTGATTAATAAATCTAAAGTGTATTGACAAGTGTCTCCCGATCGAGTTACACTTTATCTTCAGCCGACATTATTGTCATCACCATCCAATGTATATCCATTGAATTTCAGGTAGAAACCTAACTTTTAACAAAATGTGCAACAAATGGGTGCGTTGCATGTGTTTTGACTGGTAGCAATTACTCCTGTGCATCTCTATATATTTAGAAGCTATCACTAACCAATTTAGCCACACACAGACACTGCTTATCGTATAGAAAACAGGGATAATATCATCAGGAATATCATTGAAGATGCACAATCCTCCACCACCAGGGCACCATCACCCTGACCCCCACCACCACAACCCACCTCCACCCCAACATGCACCGCCTCATGGTCCGCCACACCACGAGCCTCCTCCTCCTCCTCATCACCATGAACCTCCTCCTCCTCACCATGAGCCTCCTCCCCCAGGTCCCCATGCTCATCCACCTCCAGGCCCTCATGAGCCACACAAACCTGGACCCCCTCATCACCACCACTGATCGTGCAGAATATTATATAGTGCTGAACCGTTTGTAATCACATACATGGATGTGACAATATGGTTGTGAGACTGTTTTTATTAATGCACTGATAGTTATTTACTACTTTTTTAAGCTATGTATTAAAACTTGGCTCTCATGCCATGTATTACTATGTTTAATTATAATAAATAATTATTATCTTATCTTATGCGGTGTTTCATTTTTAAAAATTTTTTTTTGGGTGTTAGTATTCTTTTTTTTATAGTGATTCATTCTTTTGTATGAACCACCGGTATTTATAATTTATTAAATTCTAATTAATTCGGTTCGATTCAAAACGGATTGTAAGAATAATAAATGTCTCTCAACATCTAATTTAATATGACTGTATATAGTAGAACTGATATTCAAGACCTCACTTAAATAGGAACAATTTCTGCCAATTGATTTGAACGATATTTGATTTTCTACTTTAGTGCTCTATTTAACTCTTCTGTATCTCATTCCTTAACCTAGCTAGACTGATATCTGCTATGGATGGGTGCTCGTGAAAACAAAAAAGGAAAGGTGAAAGCTAAATGTGGTTTAAGGTTTTAAAAAAATAAATAAAGTTTAAAATAATAATTACCATAAAATATTTAATTTTTAGGTATTTAAGTTATTGTCTTGTTGCTATAAATTGAGAAAACAATCAAAACACCACACTGAGGGACCATCAATGGCGATTGAGACATGTATATATATATATATATATATCCAACTTCAACAGAATGTGAAGCCATTGAATATTTTTCTAAAAAATGTTTGTTGTAAATTAATAATAAAATAATTAGAATCATTTAATATAATTATTACTAAAAAATCATTTAATATAATTATTACTAAAAAAAATATTTACTTAATTTATAAGTATAATTTATTTATCTATATTTAATTGTTAAATAATTATTTTATATCTCTTTTTTTTTAAAGTAAACCTGCAACTTTATTCAGTAGAATATCACAACATGCATATATATATTATTATTTTTTTAATTGAAAAAATAAATATCCAACTCTTTAACATATATATACTGTAAACGGAGTGTTGGGTATGGCCTTTGAGGATTTTTCGGTTTAATCGTGGAGTTATGGTTAAATGAGTTGAGGATGTAAGGGTAACGCTCCTGCGGTATGGTATAGAGATAATTTTATAATATATATATACTGCACATATATGTATCCCAAATACGGAGTTTTCTAAATAATAAAAAAGTTGCAATAACTCACTTTCAAAGATGTAGATAGTTAAATTTTTGTGTATATTTTCCTTCTTCTATTTACTTTTATTTACTGTGTTATTTTGTGACAGTAGCAATTACAAAATTACTTAATTTTCGACGCATGTATTACATATTTCTGATATAATAATACGATGAAATATATCCAAAACAGATAGCAATTTATCAATACTTTATCGTTTTGTAGATTAATTATATGAATTCAATTGAATAATGAATGGCTTACACGTGTTGCCCAGTCCAGACAGCGGAGATTTTTACCAGCCTAAACCGAAGGTACGTACAAAGGGTGAATTGTGACCATACATAGTGGAAAATAATATTACCCCATGAATTTTAGGTGCAACTCTAATCGAATTGACTAGCAGTTGCCCATTACTAAACAAAACATTTGCCCATTTGTATAAATCACTCCCTAATCTTTAACATTTCGCCACAACCAACGCCGAAAGGGGAAGAAAAAAGAAAAAGGAGTAGAAGTGAAGATGCATCACCACGGACCACCCCATCATGACCCACATCACCATGGGCCGCCACATCACGGGCCACCTCCGCCGCACATGCCACCACCCGGGCCACCACCTCCTCCTCATCATCACGGTCCTCCTTCTCCTCCTCCTCCGCATCATCACTGTCCGCCTCCTCCTCCTCCACCGCACCATCATGGTCCTCCTCCTCCCCCAGGTCCTCATCCACACCCACCTCCTCCAGGACCCCATGGTCCTCACCACCATCCACCGCCTCATCACCACCACTAATCTGAGTAATCAGTAATCAAAATATGTTGATGACTCAATAATCTGCTTTTTAATAAGCAGCTTATGGTTTATGAGTGATTGATGTTTAGTTTACTTTCTTTTGGTGATGTGTTATGCCCTTAAGTTGCATGGTATAGCTTCTGATAATAATAAATTGTGAATGTAACTGATCATACAGTTATCTTAATTTCGTGTAGTGTTTGTGTTGTTCATTAATTATCTAATTCTGTTATTTTTTTTTGCTTTTAATTTCTAAATGTTGTCATATATATAAATTTGCTTTTGAGAATTGACAGCCCCAAGATCAGGATTAAAAAAAAAGGATGGATCATATGCTAAAAAAAATCATATGAATTGGTTTAATTGAAAGCGAAACAATGACTGGAGACCAATTTGCGCCCTCCTCAACAGCAGCAGGAGATTGAAGAGGCGCAACATTTTAGATATGAAATATTCTAATGGTTAATTATAACATTTAAATTACTAATTATTTTTTATTATTTATAAATTTTTTAAATATATTCATTTAATATTGAAATACATTAAACTATTAATTAAGTTTATAATTACAAAATTATTTCAAAATTAAATAATATTACATAATTAATAACTAAAATATTATTAAAAGTAAATACGTAATAATACATGTGTTAAAAAATTTATTAGTATTATACTATTTATTAAATTTTAAACATACAAATTTAAAATTAATACATATATTAATAGTTTTTATTCTCTTTTACTTTTCTATATTTGTATGGATATACATTTAATTTTAATAATATACTCAGTTGTTAATCATTTGAATACATTTTATTTTTAAATTAATAATTCATTAATTAGATTGATGCTTTTTAACATTAAATAAAAAATAATATGCGCCTGTTGATGTTGATTCATTTTATCTAGGACCTCCTGCTTTAGCTACGACTTCAGAGTTTTTTGGTTCATAAGAAACTAAAGCTCCTAGCTCGGGATAAATGGAAACTAACGATATTAAAAATTTTATGTAAAATGCAACATATTTTAAAAATTAAAATATTTATGTCAAAATTTTTAAGACACATTTGCCATAAATTAAAATATTTGATATTTTTATACAAATTGGCTGTTGATGTAGCTAGAGGTGAGCATCGGTCGGTTTAGTTCAAACTGAATAAAAAACTGACCAAACTGATAATCGAAAGTATATAAAATTTTAAACCGAAATCGAACTAAAAATATATCAGAATCGAATCGAACCGATCAATTTGGTTTGGTTTGATAAGTTAACTGATTTATCAATTTTATTTTTTGAAATAATTTCTAAAATTTTTATTTATCAATTTAATATTTTTTTTGTAAAATTTATTCATTAATAATATAACTATAAATATTTTTTGCTTATAATCTTAATATTTACATATATTTTTATAAATTAATATATTTTATATAGTATTTTATTATATATATAAATATTTCGATTTTCTGTTTCTGTCGGTCAGTTTCAGTCGGTTAGACTCTAAAACCGAATAAAAAAAAATTATATTTTACCATTAAATAAACTGAACCGACCAAAACTTTACTCACTAACCAAACCAATAATCCAAAATAGTTCGATTCGATTCAATTATTCTGATTCGGTCGATTTTTGCACACCTCTAGATGTAGCACTAGAGTGCACATAAATATTGCTATAAAAATGCCACATCAATACTTCTATTTTTTTAGGTACATCAATACTTCCACTTTTAGTAAAACCAATTATAAATTAAACTTATCACATATTTGTCATATTAATATATTTTTTTTATTGAAATTATTTAAAAGGTTAAAATTGTAATAGATTAAAATTTTTTATTTTTTAGAATATTACGTCAATAATTTATAGTAAGTAACATAATTTAATTATAAATTACACCAACTAGCTTCCAATATTTGTTCCAAACGAGTAAACCCAAAATGCTAAATTGAATGAGCCTAATGGTAAAGGTCATGCAAACAAGTGCTATTGCATTTCGTCGGTTCATTTAGTTTTGGATTTTTTTTAATTCATCTGAATTAATTGAATTGAATCATACAAAAATTAAATTAAATTAAATTACAAATTTAATTGAACTAAACTAAACAAATTAAAAGTTTTGAAATAAAAAGCTAACTGATTCAACCAATTTGAATTATAAAATCAAATTAAAATTTAATTCCGTTCAGTGCAGTTCGTAAAAATTAAAAATATAAATTAAACAAACCAAATCAAACTGAGTCAATTCAATTTTCAATTTAGTTCATTTGGAAGTCTTATACACCCCAGCTATGATTGACTTGCTAATTTATTGGCTAATTTAGTAACCTAAGTGACAATAATTTAATTCACATTTAAAAAAATTATTAACTTCAAAATAACAAAATGAATTTTTATGATTCATTAAACCTTAATTATTATATTAGTGAAGTCAATTAATATAAACGCATTGACTTATTAGTACTGAAATCATATTTAGAATCAAATCTCTAGTCACATTTAATAAATTATTAATTAAAAAGGACATTTTTGGGTAATTTTATTTTTTAGATATTTTAATTTTATTTTACTTTTCTCATCATAGGATGTGAGTATTTTTATTTCAGTGGTAATTATTAATAAAATCAAATTTAATTCTTAAAAAAATAACCATAAAAGGCACCTAACTAAAAAATCTCAAGTGAAGTGTGTATTTTATCAACTGCCTATGTCCAAAAAAAAAAGTGTGTATTTTATATTTATCAATTTTTTTTAAATTTCTTAATTTTCTAAAAATTTGCCAAAAATTTTCTCCAGTCCAATAGCCCATTAGTTGACAGGCCCAATAGTAAAGCCACGTAACTAAATGGCTTCCATAGACGGGGCCGGTCTTCTGTACATGGAGCCCCGCAAAAGAGCAACTCGGGTCCCGAAGAAATTGAAATCCAAACCGAACCAAAATCTTGGGTCGCCGGGTGAGAACTGAGAAGAAGCATATACATACATCCAGTAGATGTCAAAGCATGTCCTCTTTGGTACATTTTCAAAAACCCTTTTAAACCCCAGAACTCAGTACCCTCCTCACTGCTTGGTTTTCGTCCTTTCTGTTCAGGTGCGTCCCTTTGCTCTTTTTCTTTTTTTGGGTTTATCATCTGCATGTTCACCTGCTCGCTTATTCTTAATTTTTTCCTTTCATTAGTTTTTGTTCCATTACTCAATTTCGCGTCTGATTTTGGTCGAGCGTATGTAAATAAAGAATTTGACACTGTTTAGGCACTGATAGAGGGAAAAGTATGTTATGTGATTTGCTCCTTTTGCTTCAAATCTTGCTTGCAAATCCAATTATTGCCCAGTAACCCAGCCCACTTCGTTGCAGTGGCTGCTTCACTTTGTATAATTTTGATGTAAACACCACCAAAAAAAAAAAAAAAAAAAAGGATGCTACAAAAAAAAGAAGACCCAGTTTTGAGAAATTAGCTAAAGTGGAATATAAAGTTTGTTTTTGTCTATGTATAACTAAAGGCGACTCTTTTGGTTATGTTTATCTTGATTTGAAGTTTAATTGGTAATTAAGGTTTTACTTTGAATTGTTTAGTTACTTTGTTATGTCACTAATTGGTTAAACAATGTGGCAGATTTAATTAAAAACAACCATGGATGATAATCTTTATGATGAGTTTGGGAACTACATCGGTCCTGAAATTGAGTCTGACCAAGAGAGTGATCGTGATGAGGAAGAAGAGGAAGATCTTCCAGATAGGCTTCGCGAAGATCATGATGCGATGTCTGATGGTGATGGGGAAGCTAATGGTTCAAATGGGTGGCTTGCTACTAATGGTGATGTTGACATGGATAATCAGATTGTCCTTGCTGAGGACAAGAAATATTACCCCACTGCTGAAGAGGTTTATGGTGAAGATGTTGAGACGCTAGTTATGGATGAAGATGAACAGCCTCTCGAGCAGCCTATTATCAAGCCTGTGAAAAACATAAAGTTTGAAGTTGGTGTTAAGGATTCTTCGACATATGTGTCCAGTCAGTTCCTTGTTGGTCTCATGTCAAATCCTTCTTTGGTTCGTAATGTTGCTCTTGTGGGCCACTTGCAACATGGGAAGACATTGTTTATGGACATGTTGGTTGAGCAAACACATCATATGCCTACATTTGATATGAATAGTGAGAAGCATGTGAGGTATACAGATACAAGGATTGATGAGCAAGAACGAAGAATATCTATTAAGGCAGTTCCGATGTCACTTGTTCTCGAAGACAGTAATTCTAAATCATATCTTTGTAACATCATGGATACCCCTGGTCATGTTAATTTCTCTGATGAAATGACTGCTGCTCTTAGGCTTGCTGATGGTGCTGTGTTGATTGTGGATGCAGCAGAAGGAGTTATGGTGAGTGACATTCTGTAGCGCAATAAATTTGATATACTACCAATTGAAATTTTTTAGTGAATCATTAATAGTTTTTTGTGTATAGATTTGTGAGTTTATTTTGTATGCATTTCCATGAGTACTGCACATATAGGTTTTTATTTTTGATTTACACCTGTATGAGTATGTTTGCGGAGAAATTTTTAGGTGTTATAGTTTGTATTTGGGTTGACTACACTGACTAGGCTAGTTAGCTGATCATGTTTAGATGTAATTTCAGTCTACAGTTGCTTCATATGAACTCTTATTGAACATGCTTTGGCTGCTTCTGTGGTAATTTTTATTTATTGAATGTGCAGGTCAACACAGAGAGGGCCATACGCCATGCAATACAGGAACGCCTGCCTGTTGTAGTAGTGATCAATAAGGTAAAATTTTTAATTAACTTCTTTTTTGATTCCTCCTATCGAATTCTCATATCTTCTCATCACTTGTTTTGTTTTTGTTTGAAGGTTGACAGGCTAATAACAGAACTTAAGTTGCCCCCAAAGGATGCTTACCACAAGCTTAGGCATACACTAGAAGTTATCAACAACCACATAACTGCTGCCTCTTCAACTGCTGGAAATGTGCAAGTTATAGATCCAGTAGCTGGGAATGTTTGTTTTGCAAGTGCTAATGCAGGATGGTCCTTCACTTTGCAATCATTTGCTAAACTATATCTCAAACTCCATGGCATTCCATTTGATGCTGAAAAATTTGCATGTCGTCTCTGGGGAGATATGTATTATCATCCAGATACTAGGGCTTTCAAGAAGAAACCCCCTGCAAGTGGAGGGGAAAGATCATTTGTCCAATTTGTGTTGGAGCCCCTCTATAAAATATACAGTCAAGTGATTGGAGAACATAAGAAGAGTGTGGAGGCTACTCTTGCAGAGCTTGGTGTTACTCTTCCCAATGTAGCTTATAAATTAAATGTTAGGCCTTTGCTTAGGCTTGCATGTAGCAGAGTGTTTGGTGCAGCCTCAGGCTTTACTGATGTGCTGGTTCAGCATATACCTTCCGCTAGGAATGCTGCAGCGAAAAAGGTTGATCATATATACACAGGGCCTAAAGATTCCACAATTTATGAAGCCATGGTAAATTGTGATCCAGAAGGCCCCTTAATGGTTAATGTGACCAAACTGTATCCCAAGTCCGATTGCAGTTCCTTTGATGCTTTTGGTAGGGTTTATAGTGGTCAAATTAAGACTGGAAAGTCTGTTAAAGTTCTAGGAGAAGGTTATTCGCCAGAGGATGAGGAAGATATGACTGTAAAAGAAGTGACAAAATTATGGGTATATCAAGCTCGGTATAGATTACCCATAAGCATGGCACCTCCTGGCTCTTGGGTTCTTATTGAAGGTGTAGATGCCTCAATTATGAAAACGGCAACACTCTGTGATGGAAATTATAGTTCTGAAGATGTTTACATATTCCGGCCTCTTCAGTTCAATACTCTTCCAGTTGTGAAAACTGCCACTGAGCCACTAAACCCAAGTGAGTTGCCAAAAATGGTGGAGGGTTTAAGGAAGATCAGTAAAAGCTATCCTCTAGCTATCACAAAAGTTGAGGAGTCTGGGGAGCACACTATTCTTGGTACTGGAGAGTTATATTTAGATTCTATCATGAAGGACCTTAGAGAGCTCTACTCTGAAGTAGAAGTCAAGGTGTGCACTTCCCTTATTGCTTTATGTACTTCTATTTCTCTTCCAATCTTTTCCTGTTTATATATATATATATATATATATATATATATTTGCAGTGGCTGCTTTGCATTGATTGGCATGTGCACATTTGTTCTAACTAATGCATGATTTGAATTTTAGGTAGCAGATCCTGTTGTCTCATTTTGCGAAACAGTGGTGGAGTCCTCATCAATGAAATGTTTTGCTGAAACACCCAACAAGAAGAATAAAATAACCATGGTAGGAATTTATCTGATTTATTTGATCTCAGTGCCATTAAGAATATTTCCTTTGTTCACTAAAGCAGTCTTAGATTCTCAGTTATGGTTGCTATTTAAAACTCTTATATTCCCAGATTGCAGAGCCATTGGAGAAAGGGCTTGCTGAAGACATTGAGAATGGTGTTGTGAGCATTGATTGGAACCGGAAAGTTCTCGGTGATTTCTTCAAGACAAAGTATGACTGGGATTTGCTTGCAGCTCGGTCCATATGGGCATTTGGCCCTGATAAGCAGGTAGCATATTGCTGATAAAATCTGTTGCTGTTTTATATTTTCCAAATGATCCTTAGTGATCTTAGCATTCTTGTATTCATGCATTTTAGAATTGTGTTCTGATGAAATGTTGAATTATTGAAATCATATTTGAGAAATTTGATACTTGCAGGGGCCTAATATTTTGTTGGATGACACTCTTCCTAGTGAAGTTGACAAAAAATTGCTGAGTTCTGTCAAGGATTCCATTGTTCAAGGGTAACTTGGACTCATCCCCTCTAATTTTTTTCGTTGCATTAACTTTTTTCCTGCAATTAAATAATTAATGTTTCTTTGGCCAGTTTTCAGTGGGGTGCACGAGAAGGACCACTGTGTGATGAGCCAATCAGAAATGTTAAATTCAAAATAGTAGATGCTAGGATTGCACCTTTACCACTGGATAGAGGATCTGGCCAGATTATTCCCACAGCTAGGCGGGTTGCCTATTCAGCATTTCTGATGGCAACCCCTCGACTTATGGAGCCAGTGTATTATGTGGAGGTATGTGCTCACTACTTCTATATGACAAAATTGGCATGAATATTTAAGGGATACTATCAAGTTGGCATTTGTTATGACATATTACTCTTTTAATATATTATCAAGTCGACAAACTTGTGAACCTAATTGTCTACTTTTGTCATGTTGTTATTTCAGATTCAAACACCAATCGACTGTCTCTCTGCAATATATACAGTATTGTCTCGAAGGCGTGGACATGTTACAGCGGATGTTCCTCAACCTGGAACTCCAGCTTACATTGTGAAGGTAAGCAATGGCTAAACTTTTTCTGCAACTATAGATCCATTAAATATTCTTTGATGGTCATCCATTGTTCTGACTCTTCTATAAAATTTAGAAGTATGAAAGGATATTCGTGAAATTACAACTGGGCGTTCAAATTTAGAGTCTTTCTCGTTTTCTCTTTCTCCCCCCCTCTCCTTGCATGATTGTTGGGTTTACTGGATTAATGGCTGTCATTTGTGACAAACATGTTTGTTCACTCATTCTGAAACTTTTACATGCTTGAATTTCTACTTTATTCCTACTTTTTTAATCTCTTTTCTCCTTTTACAATTTCTTTTCAGGCATTTTTACCTGTAATAGAGTCATTTGGTTTTGAGACTGACTTGAGGTACCATACACAAGGGCAAGCATTCTGCCTTTCAGTGTTTGATCATTGGGCTATAGTACCTGGAGACCCCCTTGACAAGAGCATAGTTCTACGGCCACTTGAACCTGCACCCATCCAGCACCTTGCCCGTGAATTTATGGTGAAGACAAGGCGTCGCAAGGTATAGCCGGACTGCATACTTTCTATCATCTCTCTCTTTATCCTCTCTGTCAAGTACTCGGTTATAATTTTTCTAGTTCTTGGAAATTAAGAGTGAATGGTGTCTTGAAATGCATTATTTTTGTTTTAGCTGCTTGTTAGTAGTGTATTAGAATTAGAAATGTGTCCTGCACCTCCAGTAATATTTTTGCTTTGAATTGTATTTCAGGGAATGAGTGAAGATGTTAGCATAAACAAGTTCTTTGATGAAGCTATGGTGGTGGAGCTTGCTCAGCAAGCAGCTGATATTCATCAACAAATGTTATGATAGTTCTTGTATGCATCCATGTGATTTTGGTCTTAACGCTTGCTATCCAAACTTGAATGAGACCTGGTCTTACCATGGGATATTGAATCTTGAGCTGCTAAAGGCAGAAAAACTTTAACAGACGCTCATCATCACATATAATGCTCCTTATGCAAAGTGCCTTGCCATTTGACAATTAAAAATGCCTGAAAGAGCCAAAAGTTGTAGTTCTGTAATCTTGATTGTCCTAACGTATGCGTTTAATATGAAATATTGTTCGACCTGTGTAATGCCTAATTGTGCTATGTTGTTTTGCTTTTCCTTAGTTGATTAATTTTTTTCCAGCTCATGCGGTCTGAGATTTTTAGATGATGAGGGTGTGGTTAAATAGCAAAAAGCATTCTTTCAACTAGTGATATTGCTTGGTGCTGGGGACTTCCGATCTCCGTTTTGGGAAGAGGAAACTAATCCTTTGGCCGGTAATCAATTAGAATATTGGCAGACCAAAATGACCATTTTCATTTCTGCAGATTAATTTTTTAGGTGCTCAGGGATTTTTATGCAACCGTGAACGAGAGGCTTATCACTTGTCTATAACAGAACATTGATCAAATTTTTTGAAAGGCCCGAACTTGTCTCAAATGAGATGGGAGCTTTGAGCTCACAACAGTAATTACCAAAACCCACATTAATGTAAACTTTTCATAAGAAAGAGACTCTTGAAAACAAAAATCGTGGCAACTTAAAATATATAATCAGAGGAAGTTACCCACCCAGAGCTGAGATGAGACAAGTCAAAGTCATACACGTTATTTGAATCCCAGATCTTTGAAATAAAACTAAACAAACTGTTTCAGACGACCATTATCCAACCTTAACAGCAATTTCTGTCAGAACGAAAAATCAAGGGCTTCTCTACGAAGATTACATCAAGAAATTAAATTTCTTCTGGTGGGTTTTAGATTCAGATCTTGCCATCTTCCAAGTTAACAACTAACTGTATGCTTCTCTTTCTGCTGTTTCCTACCTTACCCAGTTCCCGAAATCTTGCATTTCTACACGTAACCCTTTCGTGGATTCACGCCATCTTCCTCCTCTGTGCTGCTGTTGGTTTCTTTGCAACTCTTTTTAAATTTTTTTCTTTTTTTTTATTTCTTGATGGTCGTTATTGTTTCTGTTTGAAACTGTTTTATTTTTTTGATCAATCGCATTCCAATCATATAACATTTCTTGAATTCTTCAAATTCAATATCAAACAACAATGCAGTCCAAGACCCTGAATTTGCCTCCGGCTCTCGACCTCTTCCCATCTCTTAACCCTCCACATAAAACCATCTTTTTCCATAAGATTCTTGTCTTGGTCGTCACATTTCTTGCTTATGCCTCCTTCCATGCCTCTAGGAAGCCACCAAGCATTGTCAAGAGCGTTCTTGGACCTAATATTCAATTAAATTCTTCTGTAATTCAATCCAATATGGCTTCTTTGGAGGCCAATTCAAGTTCCATGGATACTGGTTGGGCTCCATTTAATGGCCCTGAGGGGACCCACCGGCTTGGGGAGCTTGATCTTGCATTCTTGTCGTCCTATTCAATTGGAATGTATTTCGCAGGACATGTTGGTGATAGGATCGATCTGAGGTTGTTTCTTGTTTTTGGGATGATGACTAGTGGTATTCTCACTATTAGCTTTGGGTTAGGTTATTGGTTTAATATACATTTATTAGGGTTTTTTGTGGGTGTGCAAATTTTGTGTGGTTTGTTTCAGTCAATAGGGTGGCCTTGTGTGGTGGCAGTTGTGGGTAATTGGTTTGGGAAAGCAAAGAGAGGTTTGATAATGGGGGTGTGGAATTCACATACATCAGTAGGAAATATTGTTGGCTCAGTTTTGGCTTCTGCTGTTTTGGAGTATGGTTGGGGTTGGTCATTTGTGGCACCTGGAATTCTGGTTATTTTAGTTGGGGTTATTGTGTTTTTGTTTCTTGTAGTCAGTCCTGAAAATATTGGACTTGAGCTTCCAAAGGAGGAGATTGAAATGATGAATGTGGAGATGGATGGTGAGGAGAATACAGAGAAAGTGGAATCGGAGGAAGCTGGGCTCATTAGTACAGAACATTCAGATTCTGTGGCTGCTATTGGGTTCCTGGAGGCTTGGAAATTACCTGGTGTTGCACCATTTGCTTTCTGCCTCTTCTTCTCAAAGCTAGTGGTTTATACTTTTCTATATTGGTTGCCCTTCTACATAAGGCACACAGGTATTGCATCTTCTTGCATATGACTCTTTTGTTAAGAAATTTGATTTAAGACATGTTTGCAGTAGTTTGAATTTGTATGCATGTAACTTGGTGATATAATGACTATGACTTGAATTTTAAAAAGCTATACTAAAAAGTTGCGACTCCATATTATTCATAAACTTTGTGAAACCTAATTTTTACCATTTCTTGTTGCAATTGCTCAATCTTTGTTCAAGTGTAGTGCACTTATACCTTGATTGTCTCATCTGTCCAAGCACACCTTGCATGTTATGGCTTGTGAAAATCTATTGAATTTGTCAGCATTTGAGTTTGTGTTTAAATTGTAGCTGTTGATGGCGTGTATCTATCACATAAAAGCGCTGGAAACCTTTCGACGATATTTGATATTGGAGGAGTCTTTGGTGGAGTTTTAGCAGGGTACATATCCGACATGATTGGAGCTCGTGGAGTAACTTCAATTATATTCTTGTCGCTATCAATCCCAGCCCTTATCATATACCGGGTTTTTGGAAGTGTATCCATGGTCATCAATATAGCTTTGATGTTTCTTTCGGGATTGCTTGTGAATGGCCCGTACTCACTAATCACTACAGCTGTTGCAGCTGATCTTGGTACGCAGGACGTAATTAAGGGAAATTCTCGTGCCTTAGCTACTGTGACTGCAATTATAGATGGTACTGGTTCTGTTGGGGCTGCTCTTGGTCCACTATTGGCTGGGTATATGTCCACAAGAGGATGGAATAGTGTCTTTCTTATGCTTATAGTTTCCATTTCCTGTGCAATTCTGTTCTTGATTCGTGTTGTGAGAACTGAGATTAGAGGTAGATGAGCTAGGGAGATGAATTTTGAATGGCCGAACTACACATTGAAAGAGAGTTTTTCTCAAGGCATCATTTTGCCGTGCTCTAGAATAGTGATTTCCATAGAGAAGACTTTTAGATACAGAGAATTTTCAAATGATATATGGTATGTATATATTGTATCTTATTCTTCACATACACACAGTTTTCATTTTTATTGTACATTACAAAATACTAATTCATTAAAGGCTGAATTCATTGTGCCCTTGTAAGATAGCAAGATTATGCTCTTCTATTGCCTTTCTTTGCATTGTAAATTGTCTTACATCCACACTCAAGTGCGTGTGTTTTAACCTGCTCTGAAAAGGAAGTTCTCCACTTGCTGCAAAAGTTTGATGCAGTTCCAGCCACATGGAGACACAATGGGATATTCTATTTAACAGATTTGCCAAGTTCTGTAGTGGTCAAACTTGGGTCGAGCAACCTTCTCCCATGCGGTATCTTATTTTGATCTCTGATATTTCTAGCCCTTAAACACTGTAATTTCTATGAAGTTCAGATTTGCAAAGCTCTAGGTTAAGGTTCTGGGGAAAAATTGTTGGGTTTGGCTCACTTCAGCTGGTCAAGATGCGTTGTCATTGAAAGAAGCACAAAAATTGGAGGATTTGCTCGTATCAATCTACCCAAAGTGATGATTCGCTGATAAGTACCTTAAGAGACAGCTTGTGCCTGCAATAAGCAATGGAGCTGAAGCACAGAAGCACTAGGAAAGATGCAGGAAGCTTTTACCTAATAATAGTATGGATCTCATGCTCAACAAAAGAACTAGTCCTTGGAACTAACATTGAGGTCCTCCAATACTTGGCTAGTGAAGACCAGGGAAATAAGAAACAGTTGCAATCTGCCTGTTATTTTATTATCCAATACTACAAGAAGAAAGATAATACACTGCAAAACCTAATTTTTTTTCTAGTTTCTTTGTCGGTTTATCCATGAATACATGAGGAAAAATGGGTTCAATATGATTATTTACAACACAAATTGTTTGACTTCTATTTTTGCATCTTCTGTATTTCCATTTTCTCGAAAACTGAATGAATCAACAATGATGACGAAGTGTATTACAGTTTATGTTTCCGGATGAAATTATGTACAGACAACTCTTTCGAGTAACAGCCAATATAGCTATTTACCAATATTGATTAGCTTTACTCTACACAAGCAGAAGTATGCAGATCAATACTTGAGCATTATTCTTGCAATAGACATCTGAGGCTCTGAAGTCCCTCAGCCGAAATGCTTCGTCTCACTCTTACTCTCTCTACTTTCACTTGTGGAGGTGGCTCTGAGTGAAAGCTTATTATCACAACTGTCAAGTTGTCAGTTGCCCCGCGGTTTATTGCTTCCTTGACCATTTCTTTACAACACAATTCCACATCATTATGCTCCTGAAGTCTTTGCCGGGCAAAAGATACTGAATTTTGGCTGGAAAAGAATTCCCATATTCCATCACTTCCGATGATCAAAAACTCATCTTCGTTGGTTAGTGTAATCAATTTAAGTTCTGGTTCAGCACTCAAGGGGCCACCTGTTTTGCCCTTCACCTTCAACCCGTCAAGGTGCCAATCACCTAAAGCACGAGTAACACCTAACTGACCATTCAGATAATCATATTCAACATATCCACCCTGTGACTTAACCCGTGCCTGTTCCCTTTTGCAGCAAGGTCTATGGTCCTTTGACATTTCTATGGCTGTTCCACCTCGTGATAATACTGCCCGACAATCACCAGCATTTGCTACAAGCAAAGACCTGTCCAAGATAACAGCATGTTTTCAGACAAATAGGGCAATTACTTGCCGTTATCTATCATGTTTTCACTTCTATATGAACTAAGTTGTAGTTAGTATCACTTTTTTCTATGCCTAGAACCCATTCTATGACAAAATCACACTTTTAGAAGAGCATCATTAATATCTGACTTAATGGTCACAGATCATTTAGGACTAATAGGCTCAGACCAGAAAGTCCCATTGGACTAACAAAAAGGGAACTGGAGGAAAACCCTCCTAAATCAACCAAAACAAAATAATAGCTAAAAGGATGGGAGGGAATTACCTCCCAAATATCATTGCAGTGAGTGCAGTAGTACCAGAAGAGAGGGCAGACTCAAGAGAGCATCTCTCAGCAAAAGCAGCATCAGTCTCAATGAATGATCTTCTGATCACCTTCTCAAGTTCTAAAGGAAAATCTGCATCCTTAACAATGACTCTTGGCAAATGGTCACGGACAAAATGTGCTGCATCCTTTCCTCCATGCCCATCAAATACCTATTGTTTCAGTTGTAAGAGAATATAAGAAACATATTATTGTACCTCATATTTACAGTTTTTCTAATGTACTTTAATCAAACGCAAAAAGCATTAGTTCGATTCAAGTTGAGTAACGTTCAAATAAAGAACTTGAAGTTTGAATGAACTGAACACCGACCACTGGGCTACTAGTTTAGTGCAATTTAACTCCCTGTTAGGCTGTTTAGTGGAATATCTAAGTGCTTGGGTTATCCATGCAGTCATGCAGTAGCAAACCCAATATCAACACTCACGATTACAAAATGAACTACTTCTTGTTTACCCACTTCAACATTGTTGTTATGGATATTTGCAAACAGTGTCAAGTTGCCAAGGGATCTAAAATATTCAAATAAATGGTATATTAACAAACTTATATAGAATCCCAATTCCCACGTACAAAGAGTAAGCAAATTTAGCATTAAATTTCTAGAATAGATGGATCAGTATTGGCTTCACTTCTTAGATTGGCGTATAAATTGTAATGACATATTCCTAATAAGGTGTGAGGCCCCAAATCCATCTTTTCCAAAACAAAAATCAACATTTTTCTGTGTTCTCAATTGTTAGAACAAGAATCTAAAGTGCAACTTCATATTTGAAGCATAACGATGGTTGTAGCTTTATTTATTTTTTTCAATTCATATTCACATTTAAGTACTGTTTTCCAATCTGTTATCAAATTAAACCTTCCAAAAACCTTTCCACTCAAAATATCATCAAAAGTTGAACAACAAAACAGTATACGAAGAAAACTCCATCGCCTAATAAACCTGTAGTCTGGAAAAGGTGATCTTTCTTCAAAGTTAGATAATCTGAAAATTACTGCCCTAGAACTAGCTGATTGAAATATATTCAGAAGTTACTCACAAGTGAAAATGATATTCTTCTAAAGTCCCAAAATTTGATAACAGGTAAACAATTGCATACATAAAATTTTGGGCCTACGAACTTACACCATAGAAAGAGATAGATTCTCCACTAGGCAAATTGTAACCAAATTTTTTAGCCAAGTCATTAATGCAAACATGTGTATCCTCCATATATGACCGACCACCAATGTCTGACCACTCTCCTGAGCGAAGTACAGGGATGAAATCTGTTCTCTCCACAGCCACTCTATCCTCAGAAATGCTTTCTAGCTGAATAATAGCCCAAAAAAGTATATACAGTTAATTGATGCATTAGAAGAAAAATAGATAGCTCAAAAATAGTAACAGAAATAATAGTATAGACTCTAAATCTTGCCTGTGTGCGAAAATGATAGATGCAAAGTTGGTTTCAATAACAACCCCAAATTTCCTTCGTAACAACTACATTTTTTATTTTTACACAATGCTAATGACAGAAGCACAGTGCTAGACAAGCGAAGACTGGTACATAAATGAGCAAGGAAAAACCGTTTAAGGAAAATTCACCAGCAGAAGGGATGAGGAAAAAAAGAAGAAGAAGAAGAAAAATACTTTTTAGAAGGCCAAAAACAGAGAAAAATTGAAGTAGAGCAACACTCTAAGGGAACTCTTTTTCCAATGGAAATGTGATCATAGAACTGTTTAACAATGAAGCGATTAAAAAATTTTGAATGGCAATTAGTTACTGCAGAAAACAATTTTGTAAGGAAGCAATTTTTTTTTTTTTAAAAAGTTACCAAATAAAGATGTACTAATTGATGAACAGAGAATATTGAAATGGAAGGAAATTTACAAACTGATTGAGACAACTAACTCAACTTTCATGGGACAAAACGAAACTTTACATCTAAACATACTCCCATCAACCATCAGTAATTTCTTAATTGCAAAACCAACTAAAGACTAAAATCTTCCACCAGCAACATTAGATACTGCAAAATCATAAATTAACTTAAAAACCTTGAATATCAAGGCTTCATGTGACCATACACCAATCAATAAACAGATACCCAGAACTCAGTTTCAATCAAAATGAACTTTAAACATATGGAAAGAAAAGTTTGAAACTTGGGAAAGAAATGGAAAAGAGAAAGAAGTGAAATAACATACAGGAAAAGTGGTGGCAACACTAGAATTGATAAAGGAAGAGTCTTCATCACAGTTGTCCATGTGGGTTTGCAAGACCTCACAATGCAAAGGCCAAGACTGATGCTGCTGCTGCTGCTGCAGCTGCCTCTTGTGGCTGCTGTTATTGTTGTTGGTATTATCAAGATCCTCCATTTCTTGGGTGACCTGTTCTGCATCCTTGACACACATGATTTATGTAATTTGACAACAACAAAAGAAAAGAAAAAAGAAAGAGCTTTCTTTTATTGTTTGTGGGAATCCAAAGTAAAACCAAAACAAAAACAAGAACAAAAAGAAAAAAAAAATAACGGGATTGATTATAGAGCAGAGCAGAGAGGGAAGATTCTGAGAATACAAAGAAGGAAGATTCTTTTGGGTTGCGGGCACCTTTGTTTATGGACAATACAATACAAGGGAAAGTGTATAGTATAAAAAAGAAGAGTCGTTAAATTCCAGATTTTTCTTACAAAAAAGCGTGGCTCTAATTCAATTCTTCGTGTTTTATTTTTGTTCTGTTATTCCTCTGATATTTTTTCATCGTAAATGGAAATGTTAGACACATGTGTCTGTCACTTTCTGTAATAGTAATAATATTTGCAGACTCTTGTTGTTTTATTTCTATTTTTATAAGAATAAATTAATTTTAGTAAAATAAATACATATGATTTATTATTAATAGAAAATACTGGAGAGTTATATTCTAATTATTGAAATCATTATATTTTAATCTGTATTATACATTTATTTTTTATGAAAGAAAATATTAATTATTAAATCATTTTGGTGCTTCAAGCATAGAGCTTTACTTTAGTAATGAAATAATCTATCAGGTGTGTAGTTTTAAATTATGCATCATCAAAGCACAAGTTACAAAAAGAGATTAATTTCATTTTTATATTTTAATACAATTAATTT
>CATIWM010185724.1:0-13236 GCA_949671775.1 Mallotus repandus
CACAACATCCTCTTATATCCATATGCAAATGATCAAGTGCAATTGTATAACAAGTAATTACCACAATCATAAATTTTTCATTTGTCATATATCCACATAGCACAAACATAAACAATCTATAATTCTTCAATATTCATATAACTAGTGTGAGCCCCGTGCGATGCGTGGCTGGTTATTTTTCGGTAAAAACATTTTATTTTAAAATGTGTGTTGAAGTTATATGTAATAGTATGTTTAATTTTTTTTTTAAATTTAGTGAGAGAAAAGGTAGATGTTGATTTTTGTTATTTTTTGTATTAGGAATAAATATGTGTGATGTAGATGATTATTTAGAAATATTTTTTGTCAAATATTTTGAAATTATTGCTTGGATGCACATGAACATAATTTGATTTAAAAGAAGTGCCTAATTCATAAATTGCAGAGAGACATGAAAAATAGTTCATAGTTAATAGATTGAGTACAATCCTTGTAAGTTCATAAGAGAATATTTGATGGTAATGTAGCTGAAGGGTTGTTTTTGAAGATTGTTACTTTTATGAAATGAAGATGGACATTATATAACTAAAATGCACATGCATCTTCTTCAAAAACACAGTTATCTGTTGCGAACAATTATTATCCAGCGGAAAAATAAGTGTCCATACAGCTCCAAAATGGATTTTGCTAAGAAAACTATTATTAAATTTGTAAAATATAAAATAACATTTAGTTTTTATCTTCTAAACATTAGGAGATTTAGAGGCAATAAGTCTTCTAAGGAGAGCTGGTATGTTACTGCCACCAAGCTTGCCCCTTAGCCATCATTTGTTTAAATCCATCCTAGTTTTTACATTTTATTGACATTACAATTTGCAACTAAACAAAAAATAATAATAAGCAAATATAAGAAGCTAAGAAAACAACAGTTAACTTCTTCAATTTTATAGATAGATTTGTTCTCACCGATTAACATTTGAATTGGTAAATTACAAATTGTAGTTACTTTAGCCAAAATTTCATCAAACTACTCCTAATAAGAGTATAAGACCTTGTATACTTTTCAAGCAAATATAAAGATGGAAAATTACAGAATCTAACAAAAGATAATAGTAGAAGACAATGAGAATGTTAATTTACACATTTTCTAATTAGTGTATGCACATGTAACTATATGTAAATGCAGAGAACATTTCAAGTATCACCATAAAAATCAATTCACAGAGGACAGGCTTTACACCATAACATGTAAAATAATTTAAAAGAAAAAAAAAGAAAGAAAGAGATACTAACACGGTAAAAATCAAACTTACATAGTTCCGGAGCTCTTCTAGTGGATGTTTAACCAAAATATTGTTCTTAGTAGAAGATTCATTTTGAACTGAGCATGATCGGATTTGGAAACTAACATGATCAAAGGCCAAGACAAAAGTTATTTCTCCATGGTGAATATCATGTTGACTTGTATATGCACATGTTCTCTGAGGAATAAATTTGTACAACTCATGACCACAATAGGTGATTTTCCCAGATTTCTGTACCACAGGTCATCCACGAATAAATCAAATTGTGATATAATTAGTAGAATCCATGTAATTTGGAGTTTTGATATAACATACTTTCAGATCATGATCAAATTTCCTAGCATGGTTAGCAATAATGTTGTTTTCCCTGCACCAGGAGGACCAAGCAGTAGGGTCAACCTGCAAATTACCATATCATCGATAATTAATTGAAAGGCTGCACCTCAAAAATAAAGTATATCTTCAACATCATTTTCTGTTCTATTAATTAATGGCAAACAAAATTATTGCCTATATTTTCTAAAATGCAAATTGACATGATCATTTTGTAACCCAGATAGTGAATTCTAGATACCAATGTCTTAAATATACCTGGATGGTGTGACAACTCCACTGATATCTCGAAGAATCTGGATTTACCTCTTCTTTGATGGAGCAAGCCGAATGAACCCAAGAACACTCTATCATTTAAATTAAAATAGGCAAACGAAATTAATAACCTATGAACAATCACTTCAGTCTCAAATCAAAATGGAATAAATCCATGTTACCATCCGAAGAAAACCAAAGTCAACGACAATTAAATAACAGCAGATTTTAGAAACAACATCTTCACCAAAACCAACTAAGAACAGAGATTTTCTGCATTTTGATGGACTTCAAATCTTAATTCCTTGTATATTTATGATAGAATCCTGCTCATGTTGTTCACTACTCCCTTTGTTATTAGTGCATGCTCTTTTGGAAATGTGAACTACATGAATACTTGTTCTGTCTGAATGAAATCGGATTTATTTTACTTAGGTTATTATGTTATTATTGAGAATGGATAATAAGATATCTATCAGTTAATCATTTGATCATTGATCAAATTTAAATTTAGTGAACTCTAAAGAGATTACATTAGGACCTACCTTGAGTTTACTGGTGTGTTCTGAATAGCTTGCATCACCTCTCGAATAATTGTCAAAAGAGCACTGGATCTGTTCTTCTGCCTTGACATAGATTTAGAAAAATGAAAAGAAGCACCAGTACCTATTCTGCTCTCTGATATATATATTCATTAGATGATGTGGTTGAAGAAAATGGCAAAGAGTCAGAAGAGCTTCACTTTGATTTTCTTATGTGGAAAATTTACGAAATAAAATAAAACTCTCAAAAAGTGAATAGACTACTGTACCCATATGTTCCCCTGAAAACAATTTCTTTCCCCTCCCTAGTCCCCAATACACAGCTCCATTTTAGAGCATCACTGACTTTCTTCAAAAAAAAAAAAAAAAAACACTGGCTTGTCCTTACACACATTGTCAAAATTCATTATTTTGATCACATTCCTTTAGGTTGAACCATAAAACTCAATTAGAATACTTCAAAATTTTAGCCAATATAGTTACTGAATTATATAACCGATAATGTTCACCAAAGAAAACAGCAATAAAAGAACTTAAAAACAGAAATCATCATCATGTGATCTCACTGCAACTAAGGGATAGGAGTGGTCAAATTAAATCGAATTGCAATAATCAAAATTAAATAAGCCGAAAAAACTAAAGTAGAAAACAAAATTACCTCTAGTAGCATGTTGCATTTCTCTCTTACTCTGTCAAAGAGCCTCTGTAATCCAACCAAACACACATTTACTAATCAAAATCAAAAGTCAACTAAAATCAAGCAAACAACAAATAAAGATCATATCTTTTCAAGAAAACGAATCTGGGTGTTCGAGCATTCATATCACTAATCCCAAATTAAATAAAAAAAAAAAAAGCAAGCTTTGTAGCAGAATTAAGAAAACAATCGAACCTCTGGCACTAGGTTTCTTCTTGAAGATGTTCATTATTCTCTATCTTCTTCCTTTTTTGAGTTTGAATTGTGTAATGGGTCTTATGAATATGAGTGATTATATAATTGCAGTTTCTTAATGGAATAGTAAATACAAATTGGATTTTTGGCTCGAAAATGTGTAGAAAGGATCTCTCAATCCAGAAGCTATCTGGAATAGTTACACATCCCGCCACCTACTTACAAACTAAGGCAAGACTTATAAACGACAAATCCACATGGGCAACAGGGAAATTGTTATCCTCAATATAAAAACATATGCACAACATATTTAGAAGACATGTTATGTGATGTTTATTGATCAAGCATCTCACAAATACATTGTATAAGAATTATATGGCATTTAATTTGACTGAATTAAACGAATAGGCAGACCTTGCTAAAAAAATTCACTCAAGTTAAAGACACAGAGCTCTACATACAGGCATGCAGCCGCTGAAACATTGGTTCAAGTTCTTGAGCATCACATACAATTAGAGTGCACTGCAATTTAACCCACAAACATTCTGTCATTAGTTTAAAAAATGCAGAAAAAACATATTTGATGGAAAATGATATTAAATAATGGAAAGTAGCACTTCCTCTTACCTTATACGCTGTATAGTATCCATACATTCAGCATTTGTAGCATTTGGTGCAATATAATCACCATTGCAGTATTCTTTAGCATCCTTGGGAAGCCTAAACCGACTGTCACCTATTTTCAAAGTTAATTTACATAACAAAAAAGAATGATATGAGCTTAATTCAAATTTAAGTAACATCAAAGCTTAGCCTACACTATAAATTTAGTTGAAATGACATCAATTGGTCTTTGTAGTTGAAGGAAATTTCTTGGCAAGTGCACGAATTGCATCCTGGATTAGAAGGTGGGAGACCTTCCCATCCAGACATTTTCTCCACTTGCACAGATGGATGCAAGTTGATTAGTGGCATTGAACATTTTGTGTCAGCAAATGTCAAATTCTTAAGGGTCTGAACTACTACAATAAAAATGCAGAAAACAATATGATCATCGCTGGCTACCCACAATCAAAACATGAATTAAAAGAAACATAAAAAAGAAATCCATAAAGCTAATAAGAAAAAAGGATAGGGTGCAAAAATTGGTTACAAATTTCTAAGTCAAATAACATAACAAACGATCATGCAAAAAAAAAGGGCAAAATCTATTTTTAAACCCCTGAATTATAGCGGTTTTTTCTAGTGAACCCTTATCATTTTATTACATGGCATTGAGCCCCTATGTTATTATTTATATAGCTATTGAGCCCCAATTTGACAAATTCCATGGAAATGTGCAAAAATTTTAGGGGCTCAATGTGTACATAAATAATAGTTTAGGGGCTCAATGTATACATACATAATAGCATAGGAGTTCAATGCAATGCAATAAAACGATAGGAGCTCAATAGAAAAAACTGCTATAATTCAAGGGCTTAAAATGGTTTTTGCTAAAAAAAAAAACCTGACTTCGCCTCCACAATTTGATTCATCTCCATTTTGGATTTTCCAAAAGCCACTTGATTACTCTTTGATGCGTGATGTATACCCCTTTTCTTTCTCATTTCAACTTTCCTTTGCCATCTAACTTTTTTTATACTAATTTCTCAGAACTCTTAAATGATCATGTTCATACGTAAAATAACCTGAACTCTGCATTTCGCCTCTGTCATAAACGGGAAATTAAAGTCATCAGTTTTTAATATTTGCATGTAAAATGAAAAAGTCCAACGTATGATACTATGCTTCTTTACCCTTTTCGCTGCAGCATAGAACCTTGACCACAATGTTATTACCTTCACAGAAGCATGTATGTCCTATTATGAGCGCTTTTAATCTTATATGATGATTGTTGTCTGTAAATTTGATATGTTTCTTACAACAGGAAATGTCTCTGCATGCAATGCTCAAGTCTTTCTACAACCTTATTTTCTTCCCACCTTCAAATGGTTATAATCCACAAAATCATCACCTATAACACTTCAGTTTATTATGAACAAGAATATTATATTTTCATCAACATTTGATGTCAGTTTTTAATTACATAGCGCTTAAGCAAATTCTCTCCAATGCTTTTAACTTTACAAACTCAAATAATATATTAACACAAAATTAAAACCACCCTACATCAAAACGGAAACATAAATGAACAGTACCAATAACACCGATATTACAACACTCAATTTCAAGATGCACTCAGAATCTATAAGTGGTCTGACCTAAGCAAGAATTCAGAAGTTGAAATCGATACGAAATAAATGGCTAATGAAGGAATATTCTATCAAAGAACACATCCCCCCACTGAATTACATACATCTGCCTTTAAATCTCTACCTTCACTGTAAATATTATGCTCTCCATTGCCTCTCACTTTCAGCAGTAATGCTTGGTACAGATTATATGACGCTGCAACCAATGCTCCACTACTCTTCTTACCTTTGTTCCTTCAAATCTTTTGAACACCCTCCATTTTCCACTAAGTGTAACTTATGTAACTCTAATAAATTAAATACGCAGATAATTAAAAGAACCTAACATCATCATAATAATGCAACAACAATGAAGAACACCTACAAATCATAGAAAGTGCCACATGGCACTATATGACACTAATACCATGACTTGGCACAATTCTTGGACTTAGTTGTTATATATTTATATAGATAGGACATAGAGAAATCCAACTGAATTTTCATAAAAAGCATGTTTTAGTCAAACCACAAATCACCAATTCCCCATTTATAATCACACAATTGCACATTAGAATCCAATTGATGTATATACTCGCTCTTTTAGATACCTACTCGTACCAGTTTCTCGAGCTTCACCGATGCTTTGAGATCCTAAAATATAACATATATTTGATTAAAAATACCTACAATGATTGTTTATATTTATTATACAATTAGGAAATGTTTTGTATATAATTAGGATATGTTCTTTATATGTGTAAGCCAATTTATGCATATTTCTTTCTTGTTAGGCAACTTGACCTTGCTAAACCTGAGAGTAAATAACTCTCATCACACAACTCCAAATTACTTGATTAAGTTTTTATATAAAACTAGACATATAGGTTTATAACATATCCAAAAATTAGCTCAATATATGCTCTGCATAATAAATGGTGAATATTTGAATTCAGACATGTGCTTTGCACAAGAATAGTTTGAGCAGGTCTGATTCAATTTAGAATTTCTTAAGTTATACAAGTCCAATTGCAAAATAAGTTTTCAGTAACTTTTTTAACACATAAATAAAAAACTTTCATTTTTTATACTTCATCTAATTAAGATTCTAAGGCCCTCGTATTAATTAGGAAAAACCAGACTACCTGTAGACATAGCAAGCAGAACCAATCCCACTTAAAGGATGATTTCTCATTATACACATATTATTTTACAAAACTGCACCACATGGTATTATAAAAAATATAAAGGAACAAAACTCATGTTTATCACTTTATCTAATTCAGTCTCTAACATCCTTAAAATAATTAATCAACATCAGGTTCCCTGTTGGAACAGTTATTCGAACCAGTCCCAAACAAACTTCCATAGAATTTCACATACTTGTTATTTTACAAAACCCTTTTACATACATGAAGATAAGACATAAATCTACAAATTTCATGTCTTTTATTTCTCCTAATTCTTCTTTTATGGCCATGAAAATTAGAGTCCAAAATCTGCTCTAAAACAAAATTCAAAAACAATAAAATCATTTCCACACCAACACCATATAATTTCAAATATAATTTGAATAAAAATAATTAACTTACCCAAATTAGGGGATGAAATCATCCAATTTAAGTTTAGTAATTTGAGAAAAAAAAGAAGAAAATAAAATTTAGATGGCAAATGAACTTAGGTTACGGGAGCAGAAGGAGTAGAGTTCTCTTTTTTCTTCCTACCTCCCATGAATATCACTAACCACTAACTTATATTATTATTATTATTATTATTATTATTATTATTATTATTATTATTATTATCATTATCATTATTATTATATTTTTTTAACCAAATATTAAGTAAAAGTTCAAATCAATCCTCCCTCTATACAAAAGCTCAATTCAGTCCCTAAGGTTACTCATGTAAACAAGTCAACTAGATTCAATTCATATAAAATACACATAGTCAAATGGAATGATTTAAGATGCATATGTTCAAGTGAATTTTATGCAATGTATACAAATTTAAATGAAATGCTTGTGGTTAGGGTCAAGGATGTTACTTTTCTTCCCCTCTTATAATAAATTTCATCCTTGAAATTTAATACTTGTGAACAAGTAAGGATATTCTCATTTCGTATTTTCTTCGGTCTCCCATGTGACGTCTTCTTTTGAATGATTTTTCCACAATACTTTAGCCAAAGGAATTTCTCGATTATGTAACTGTTTTGTTTTATAACCAATGATATTTATCGGTTCTTCAACATAACTCAAATCATCAGCAATTTCTACTTCTTTATTTTTAAGTATATGAGTGGGATCATATCGATATCTTCTAATCATACTCACATGAAACACATCATGGATCTGAGCCATTTCTGGTGGTAGTGCTAATTTGTAAGCTAATGGACAAATTCTTTCAAGAATTTCATATGGCCTTAAGTATCGAGGACTTAGTTTTTCTTTCTTGCTAAATCGAATTACCCCTTTTCCATGGTGAAACTCGAAGGAATACTTTCTCACCCACTTCATACCCCATTTCTCTCCTATGTTAATCTGTATAGCTCTTTTGTGTATCTTGTGCTGGTTTGAGTCTACTTTTGATTAGCTTTACTTAGCTCTTTTGTCTATCTTGTGCTACTTTAAGTCTGCTTTTGATTAGCTTTACTTTGTCCATGGTGTCTTATATTATCTCTGCCGGTGTCTTATCCTATCTCTGGCCCTTCTAATAAACGAGTTCCCTCTTCATCCCAATAAATAGGACTGCGACATTTTCTTCCATATAATGCCTTGTATGGTGCCATCTGAATACTACTATGATACTGACTATTATATGCAAACTCCATTTAGCTGATATACTCATCTCATGCTCCCTTGAATTCTAATACATAAGCTTGAAGCATATCTTCAAGTGTCTGAATTATTCTTTCAGATTGCCCATCTGCCTATGGATGAAAAGCAGTCCTGAAATTCAATTTGGTACCCAAAGCCTTATATAAACTCATCCAAAATGAGATGTAAACCGTAGACCCTTATTTGAAACAATAGATACTGGTACCTCATACAATCTAACAATTTCATTCACATACTTTTTGGCCAAGTATTCAAGTGAACTACCCTATTGAATAGGTAAAAAAATGTGTTGACTTAGTCAATCGATCAATGATCACCCATATAGCATCTTTCTTTCTTGGAGTTTTTAGCAATCCACACACAAAATCCATCGCAATTCTTTCCCATTTCCATTCTGGTATTGTTAGTGGTTTCAACTTCCCAAATGGTGCTTGGTGCTCTGCTTTAACTTGTTGACATGTGAAACATTTTGAAACATACTCAACCACATCTCTCTTTATTCTGGGCCACCAATAATATGGTTGTAAATTGTCATACATTTTAGTCATTCCCAGATGCATAGCATATGAAGCATTATGTGTCTCCTCCAAAATTTCTCAGCGTAGGTTATCAATATCCAGGACACAAATACGTGACCCCATCATCAAAGTATCATCTTGAATGTTAAACTCTTTATTCTCTCCTTGTCTTGCTTTCTCAATCTTTTCTTGCAACTGAGGATCCTTGCTTTGCACTGCTTTAATTCTATCTCGCAATATTAGTCTAACTTGTAAAGTAGCAACCAGTACCTTATTTTCTTGCAAATTTAGTTTCACATTCATAGCTCGTAGCTGAATTAAATAAGGCAGTGGAAATACCCATAAATTAGTCATACTGCTTATTGATTTTCTACTCAGAGCATCAGCTACCACATTTGCTTTTCCCGAACGATACTCAATTGTGCAGTCATAATCCTTCAATAATTCTAATCACTGCCTCTATCTCATATTTAACTCTTTTTAGCTCAGTAAGTAGCTCAGACTCTTATGATCAGTAACCATCTGAAATGTTTCTCCTTACAAATAATGTCTCCATATTTTCAAAGTAAACACAATAGCATCAAGCTCTAAGTCATGTACTGGATAAGATAATTCATAAGGCTTCAACTGTCTAGATGCATATGCAATTACCTTACCATGTTGCATTAACACACATCCCAAAACTTGATGAGAAGCATCACTATAAACTATAAATCCTCCTGTGCCTGTAGGAATAGTTAATGCTGGAGCAGTTGTCAATCTGTTTCTCAATTCATCAAAACTTTTCTAACATGCTTTAGACCACTGAAATGCTATATTTTTCCAAAGTAAATTTGTCAAAGGGTTGGCTATTAATGAAAATCCCTCAATAAATCGACGATAGTACCTAACTAATCCTAAGAAACTTCTTACTTTTGCAACATTCTTTGGAGTTTCCCATTTTACTACCGCTTCTATTTTCTTTAGATCCACTTCTATGCCCTATCCAAAAACTACATGTCCCAAAAATACCACATGATCTAACTAAAATTCACATGTACTTAGTTTAGCATATAACTGCTTTTCCCTTAAGGTTTGCAGCACAATACCCAAATATTATTCATGCTTCTTTTTGTTTCTTGAATAAACCAATATGTCACCAATTAACACAATCACAAACTTATCCAGATAAGGTTGAAATACCTTATTCATAAGAGCCATTAATGCAATTGGTGCATTGGTTAAACCAAAAGGCATCACTAAAAATTCATAATGTCAATATCTAGTTCAAAATGTAGTCTTTAGTACATCTGGTTCTAAAAGTTTAAGTTGATAATATCCTGATTTCAAATTAATCTTAGAGAACACTCGAGCTCCCCGCAGTTGGTCAAACAAATCATCTATTCTAGGCAAAGGATATTTATTTTTCACAGTGACCCAATTCAATTGCCTATAATCAATGCACAACCTCATTGCCCCATCTTTCTTTTTAACAAATAACACTGGAGCACCCCAAGGTGAAACACTAGGCCTTATAAATCCCTTATTAAGCAATTCTTGTAACTGAACCTTCAATTCTTTCAATTCAATTAGAACCATTCTATAAGGTAAAATGGATATTGGTGCTACTCTGGGAAGTAACTCTATTGTAAACTCCACTACTCGTTAAGGTGGCAACCTTGGTAATTCTTTTGGGAATACATCTAGAAATTCCCTTACCACTAGAATACTTTTAAGTAAATTATTAACAATTCTGGTATCCATCACATGTGCTAAATAAGCTTCACAACCGCCTCTAACCATTTTAAAAGCTTTTACAGCAGAAATTAAATACCAAGGTATAACTTTTCTTTCCCTAAGGAACATAACCCTGGGTTGATTTAGAGATTCTAAAATAACCTCCTTAGTGAAACAATTCACTATTGCATGATGCTTAGTCAACCAATCCATCCCTAGTATCACATCAAATTCACGGAGTGGCAACAATATCATATTAGCTTCTAACTCAATTTTATCAATACAGATTGGACAGTCACGACATATATTATACACCACCATTATTTCTCCCAAAGGTGTGCCCACTTTTAAATCAAAACCTAAAGGTTCATGGATTTTACATAATCCTGATGTCATGTTTATTTATATGAATGAATGTGTGGAACTAGGATCAATTAATGCATAAGCTTCTAAACCATGGATAAGAATTTTACCGGTGACAACTTCTCGAGCATCAATAGCTTTTTTTCTGGTCATGGCAAAAATTCTAGCTTGTGTCTGAGGTCTAAAGCTCTGACCTTCTTATCTACTCATACACCTTCTAGCTGTAGTTGTTCTACCTCTACCTCTAACCCTATTAGATGTTGCTACAACTCGACTTGTTGCTGAAACTCCCACTGTAGGTTCTGGTAGAGCTCTACCTCCACTATCCCCTGTCACTCTAGTCTTTTTAGGATAGTCTCTAAGCATATGATCAAGAGATCCATAAAAGAAACACCCGCCAGTTAGTTTTCTACATTCTCCACTATGTTGTCTCCCATAATGTACACATGCAGATCTATGTGCCACAATGTGACTTTGGCCTTTACCTGTGAAAGATGGAGTTCCAAATGCCTTGCTTCTATAATCAAAATTTCCACCCCTTGTACTAGGTTGTGGCGATATGTATCCTCCACGTCTACCTTATTTCCTACTGGAACTTTCTACAATCTCACTTGATTCCCTTTTTGTTTGCAGTTCTAACTCTTCTTTTACTAACCTCTCAACTCTGATTACGGTTGCCTTTAGATTAGCATAACTCTCCAGGTCTACTGGAGTAATCTTTTCTCTGAGCTCATATCTTAATCCTTCCTCAAACATTCGACATTTATCTTTATCAGTAGCTACCAATGAAGATGCATAATGAGATAACTGATTGAACTTCACCTCATATTCAGCCACGGTTATTGACCCTTGCTTTAAATTCAAGAATTCCCTTCATTTATCATCTCTATATACTTCTGGCATATAATTATTACTGAACTCATGAAGGAAATCATCTCATGTAATAACTGGAGGCTGAAAATCTCTGTCATGTACTGTTTCCTACCAAGCATATGCATCCTCTTGTAATAATGATACTGCATAGTCAAACTTTTCTTCTGGTATGCATTTCATCAAATTCAAAACTCTCTGTGTCCTTTTTAGCCATATTTCTACAACTAATGGATCCGTAGTGCTATAGAAATCAACTACACCCTGTTTTCTCAATTCATCATATCTCCTCTTCTTATACTCATGTGGTCCTTGTACTTCCTGTTCACATTGCTCAAGATGTATTTGTTCATGGGGTGCATGTTGTGCATGAGAATGTGTAGGAGATCCAACCCTATCAATAGGTTGATCTCATGGTGGTTGATGTGATGCTGCCATGGAATGCAATTCGGCCATCTCCTCTCTTCTTATGGATACCCAACAGACATATAAGGATATATTATATGATAATGTATATAAATGCACATGTTCTATTATGCTCATATGCTTGCCCCTCATGGAACCTATCCCTACTCTGATACCAAACTATAGTGTAACACCCTATACACTTACTATTATTATACAAAATAATATCTCATATTATTATTATTATTAAGCATCATTTATTCACATGTATTATCATACACAAATTTATGTATATCCATACACACATACAAATATTTACATTAACTAATGAGCATATGTATGCTATAAGGAGAGAGAGAGTTTGGGTTCGGCCGACAACCTATGCTCCATGCTTTAACTACCATGCTATATGCTTCAAAATAGTCACACTTCAAGCTTCTCTATCTGAAAAAATAATTGCGATTTGGTAAGTCGCTACTCAATGAATATAAACATCAATTAAATTTTAAAGGCTTCTTTAACAAATAGCTCAAACATCTCACAAAATAAATACAAAATTCAAATATTATATATGCATATGCTTTGATTCCTTTTATTTGTTGTGACCTTGCAAGACAATACTGCACCCGGGTTCAAGTGAAACAAATGACCAGTGACAATTGATTTTGCTGGGCAGCATATAACAAGTGAATTAAGTGATATCATTTTATCATTAATATTTTCCAAGTGATTTGCAAGTATTAGTCAAGCTGGTCACAACATCCTCTTATATCCATATGCAAATGATCAAGCGCAATTGTATAATAAGTAATTACCACAATCATAAATTTTTCATTTGTCATATATCCATATAGCACAAACATAAACAATCTATAATTCTTCAATATTCATATAATAGGACATAGAGAAATCCAATTGAAGTTTCATAGAAAGCATATTTCAGTCAAACCACAAATCACCAATTTCCCATTCATAATCACATAATCACACA
>CATIWM010185823.1:0-25954 GCA_949671775.1 Mallotus repandus
ACAAAAAAAAAAAATCTTCAATTGTAACGTATATCACCAAACCTTTCCAAGATATTATTTCCAATTTTATTTGAAATGTTTATAACATAATTTGATTGATTTTAAACGTCCATCTCGGGCTACGTGAGACGAGGTGTGACAGTGTTAAAGTCTAGCGTATTTGTCATCGGTGTTCCTGAAAGTCTTGAAAAAGGTACAGAAGGGATGGGTCGGTTAGTATGGTGTAGGGGGACGTAATATGGAAAGCTCACGCTTGGGGTTGCCCATCCTTGGGTATTTTCGAAAAAAGGGGTTTGAGATTATGGCCCCACAGGATGGATAAGAGCTAAAGGATCAATAGGCAGGATGGGAGCCGAGAGGTTAGTGGGAGGAATAGGAGCCGAAGGAGTTATGGGAGTGTCTGGGATTGTCACTAGTGGATTGAACTGAGTATTGGTAGTTGGCGGTGGACTCGATGCCATGTTTAGAGTTGCTTAGCTCGGCAGATTTTCTGATGGTTTTGATTCAAGATCTCCCCATAGACGGCGCCACTTGATAACTTGATTCTGAAACTTCTGAGTCCTGCGGTAAAGCACCAACGAAGAAGCAAGGTGAGATGTGGGGTTTCCTCTACAAACCCTCCGATGCTTAAGTTAGAAAGGGTAAAGAGAGAGAGAGTTCAGAGAGATAATGAGAGAACAAGAGCTTAATAGAATATAATAGAATGAATAATTTGAAGGGAGGAGAGGAGTATTTATAGAGAATGAGATGCTCAAACCTGAGAGGATAGGATTCCTCTTCCTTATAAGTTTTATTTTTGTTTGAGGCAATTCCCTTTGATCTACAAGTCTTCCGAGTGTGGGACTCTTTCCTACTTGGATTTGGTTTTTCTTGTTCTGCAAGTTATAATAATTTAGGAATACAAATTTATTAGTTTGACTAGAAATATACCTAAAGGGTATCATATATATATATATATATATATATATATATATATATATTTGAAATCATACAAATTGAACTTAACTGGATTTTAATTTATATAGTTATATTTCATTTTTTTATTTTTTTAGAAATTTTATATTTTTAAATATAAATTTTCAATAAAAAGTTCATTTTATTTTTTTTTAACAATTAGTATTAGAGCCCACTATCTTTTAGCTAATTTAGTTTGATATAAATAGAAACACAAAAACGGTAAAGATAACTAATTTAATGCAACTTCATACTCCATCATAATTCGAACTTTTTAAATGAAAACGATTTTTATCAATTGAGTCCAAAATAAAAAAAAAATTTATTATATTAATAGGGTGAAATCAAGCTTTATTTTTAAAAAAAGAAGGATAAGAGTTTGCTAGGCTTTATTTTCCCCTTTTTTTCTCGAGGAAGAGCTGCATGATTCATGAGCACTGGAACTACGCCATTCCCATTTAACCCATTCACAAGTTTCAGTTTCATTAATATATAGTCAGCAGTTCCCATTTCGTCATTGATTTTATCATATAGTTTAATTACAGGATTAACAAAATAGAAAATCATGGCTTTTGTTTTCACAAAGTCAGAACCCTCATTTATTCTACAATACACCATGCATCATGAACCATATAAAACGCATGAACCATATTTATGTAACATTAATTATTTGGATAGAAGAATTAATTGCCATAAATAGACAACTAGCTTAATTAATAAGTATATTTCTACCATCAAGAAACCGATCATAATTGACAAACTTCATTAATGTTCATTGTTCGCCACAATTAATTATTGTCAAAAACTAGCGTCCAATCCATCCATAGCGTCATAAACAGAATTCTTATCCATGGGCTGGCTGCTTTATAGCTTTTTAAATAAGACATTAGGCTCTAGCTAGATCACCATCATCCACAAACTCACATACTTCGGAGTCTAGATATCAAAGGGGTGCATAGTGATGGGAAATTGTTTAGGGAGGAAGAAGCAGGTGACGGTGCACCCGTTGGACCATGGCCTAAAGGATGAAGCAAGAAGTAGCAACATTAACAGCAGTAGCTCGTCAAATTACAAGATAAGAATTAAGGTGAAGATGACTAAAGGGCAACTGAAAGAGTTCATGTCACAGGTGGATTTGAGCAAAGGGAGTTCGGAGCTTGGTCGTATCGTTCTCCAAGAATGTTTGGATGGTAGGTTAACTGCTCGCGTTATGGGACTGGGAGATCAAGGTTTGGCTTTGGCAACAGAATATGCAGATAGTTTGGCTACCATCAAGGAAGAGTAACGTTGCCAAGCTTTTGTAACTTGTGAGCTATCATATATAAAATCTCGTTTGCAAACTTTTGCATTAATCGTATGCTAGTGTTATGATCATGTGCTATATTGACATGTAAATTAAGGAACTTTTACTTGAATGGATCTATATAAATTTAAACTATATTAAGGAATTTTCACTTAAATTGGATCTTAATAAATTTAAGATCATATGTAATGAATTTTTATGTCAGCCCGCTTTAATTTGGATGGCTTTCCATCCTGCCATGCGGGACATGACATTTGTAGGGTGAGGGATTCAAATCCCCTCTCCCCCTCACCTATAAAAATGTAATGTTCAAAAAAAAATTACGTAATGGATTTTTATGATATAAGGTTAATATACTTATATTAATTAACATGATTTATTAGAATTAAAAAATTCTTAACATATATTTCTAAATATTTTTAAGTCGGAGCAAATGTATGACTGATCACGTTGATTCATGCAGCAGCTTTCGCATTCATAAAAGAAGAGGCTACACAAAGGCCAACCAGCTAGCAGGATAAAAATTCTAAACTAATAAGTGCATAACTATCATTATAATCATAAGGCTTAATGCATTAGTAATTCTTTAAATTTAATTTAATTTGTTAAATTATGATTTATCAACATTATTAGATATTTGAGAGAAAATTTATCAACATTATTAGATATTTGAGAGAAAATGATCATATATGTGCATTCGAATTGAAAGTTATAGCTAGTATTGTTCCTTTTAAGATATCCCGAAAAAATTTTCTTGTTAGTTAGTAACATATAATTCTTCTCTTTCTTTTCTGTGATTAATGACATTTCATTTTATGTTGAAAAAACACTATTAGATTAAAAAATTAAATATTTAAATGGTTAAATTGTAAATTAAAGATGTAAATGTCAACTTGTCCCTAATATAATCATACGTTCGTATTTGATGTTAGGAATAAGGATAAACTTGACTCCTGAACTTTTCAATTAAGGTCAAATAAGCTACTTTAAACTTTATTAGGGTCAATTATTTGTCAACTAATCAAAACATTGTGGAAGTATTTGTAATTTGTTTGGTACTTTTTTATCTATTTGTCAAAAAATAAGGAACTAATTGTATTATTTAAGTGGTTATATTAACCCTAAAAGGTTTAAAATGACTTATTTAATTCTGGATGAAAAATTCAAGAGGCAAAATTGACCCTTATTTCTTGATAATGTCAATGAGTGGCGGCTCAATTGATTAATATACTAAGGCCGCAAGAGTGAAGTGTTGTGTTCAATTCCTATATGGCGTATATTTGTACTATATATTTTTTATATGGATTATGATTGGTTTGTATTAATAGTGATATATTTGAGATTATAAATCATGTAATGATATAATATTTCAAGTTTGTATTGATGGTAATATATTTGAGATTATGAATGATGTAATGATGTAACATTTAATGAAAATAGATGGAAATAATTGGGCTAAGTTTAAAAAATAGCCATGTTATTCATTGGCAGCTGGCAGATGGCAGCTAGTTGGTCCTATAAAACTAACAAAGTGGGCTTCTGTTCCAATTGAAGCTTGAAGGTGCTATATTAAAGAAACCATGGATGAGCCCACTGTAATTTGATGTATCATGTATGTGAATGTGACTGAATGGTGATGGAGCCACATGGGAAAGTTGCATCTTGGCAGGCTTAATTCTCATTTTTGTAATGAAATTATTTTCAGGCATGGCAAGGAATGGGTTACTGGCAGCATATTTAGCAGACTCTGCATCATAATGGTCGATCTAATTAAATATCTATTTATCAGGAGACGTAAGAAATAAAGCTTCTCTTGTAATATTGCATTATTGTACATTTAAATTACATAAAATAAACAAAAATAAAGACCACCAAATGGGGGAGGAAACATGTTCAAGAAAGCACGTCCTAATCGAGCATAATGAAGGCCTACAAGGGAATGTTCTTGAGTCTTCAGTCTTGAGTCTTGATGATCATCATCAAGGTGAAGCCAGTGTTCCAGCATCTGGGTCCATTATTCCAAGTTTTATAGCCCGTGCAGCTCTTCTTCTTTTTTCATTTATTGCCTATTTACCATACCTAGCTTTCTACCTATGGTCACAAGGGCATTGAGCACTTGGAGACCTACGGTAAATTAAAACTGTCCTTGTGATGGTGACCTTTTGTTAACATTTGCAAATATCTTATTTAAGAAAATTCTTAGACATTTCTCTTAAAATACGTAGCTACAGGACATAAATAATTTCCATTCACTAATAATTTTGAATTCTTTTTTTTTTTAATTTATATTTCGGTTGTAAATATGGACTAAATCTGACTCAAGCCCATGAACAAATCACTGCATTTTTTTAAAAAAAAATCAGGCCTTAATAATTGTCTACCGGTACTAAATCAATTTTCATTTATATATATATATATATATATATACACGGTAAAAAACTTTAAAGCATCTAATATTTAAATTAATTCAGTAGCTAAAAAGGTTCTGATACATTTTAAAGTTTGAACTGGATGGAATTTTATATATTTTTTAATGAAAATTTTGAAAACATTTGGTATCTTCTAGCTTATAATCTTAAAATTACAGCTAATAAAATAATAGGAATGGGAAAAGATGACAAGTGAGAAAGGGATACAAAAAAAAAATGTAAGCAAAAAGTGAGAGACAAAGTCACTAGTTTACTAATTACTATACAAACTCGGAACAAATACAGATGTATAATGCAAGTGCAAGTCCAAGGAAGCATACCTGGCCACGTTACGGTAAAATTTTTACCATTGACTGATCACGTGCCGTGCAGAAGGCCAGAGTACATTATCCATGACAATGCAAAGAGAAACTCATGTTATATCAATCAACTATTAATTCATATATATAATTAATTTTAAATTTGGTTTAGATAATAATTTGTCTCTATAAATTGTTAAAATGGTATTAAAAATGAAATAGAATTAATGTATCAAAATGAATTAGTGATTAATGGTAAGTAAAAAAAAAAGGGAAAATGAAGGGAAAAAAAAGGAGAAATAATAATGGAAAGGACTGGCAAGAGCATGTGGTGGGGGGGTGCATCTGCCTGCCTGGATTTGCAGCCTTCATGTGGATAGTACGACACACTCCTCATTTTGCCCTTTTCCTTTTTCTTCTACCCACTTTCTTTCTCTATTCCTCAGCTCGGCTTTGCTTCTCTTCTATTTCTAGCCTAGCTAGCCTCTTACATTATGTTATTTTTCTGTTTGTTTGTTCTAATTCCTTCATTTATCAAAATTTAAGTATTCAGATAATAAAATTTTTATTAATAATATTAAAAAACTACAAAATTAGTTGCCATGTAATGATGAAATATTTTTTACTTTTTTAAAAAATATCCCTTCTTAACTTAAAATGCATTTTGTGTTTCTTAACATCTAAATAAATTTTTGATTCATCTATGATCAAATAAATATATAACATGTAGTAATATATGAGTTTTTTTAAAATACTAATATTCAAAATTTATTAAACTCTAATTAATTAAATCAAAATTATAAGACCGATAAATTTATTTCAACAACTAATTTAACACCATTGCATGTATTAGAATTCAAACACGATACCTAATTTAAATAAAAACAATTTTTTTAGGTTAATTTTAAAAATTGTTGGTGGTAATATATGTGTGTTTTTTAATTAAAAAGTAATTGTATTTTTAAGCAGAATTTGTAGTGATTATTTTAGTCAACAATCTATTTTTTTGTAACTACAGTTTAAAAGTGTTTTTAATTTTAGTAAAAGATTCCAGTTAACTGTTTTTTGCTATAACATGTTACCTTGTTATTTACAGTACGTTTGTTAATTTTAAATCATGTGCTGTTTTATTTTTAAAATTCCTAAACCTAGCTTGATTAAAGTTGCTTTTTCAGAGTCAACATGCATAAAAGCAGCTTAGCTAGTCCTTTTTTATGGCACAGATGCAATCCCCACTACTCGTGTGGGCAATGCATTACCACCACCAATCTTCAAATCAAATCAAATTCAAATAAGAGAAACTAACAAAAAAATTTCCACCTGTCATAACACGTATTAAAAATATCATTTAAATTTTAATAAATTATATTTAAATTTAAAATTTTTATTATATTGAATCTATTTCAGAATATTGATAGATATTTTTTAAATATCACATTCAAACTTGTGTAAATACACTGTAACTTAATTTAAGAAAGTATTTATACTTAAAAAATATAGCACCAAACAGTATAATGCATCATACTTTTTTTTGGCTAAGTATAACTAGGGGATGAGAAAGGGAATTTGATATCAAGTCTCCCACAATGCTTATAACCTCTTTCGCCTTTAAATTAAAGCAGCGTAAACTACAATATATTATATTTTATACTATAATATAATAATAAAACTATTTAAAGAATTTTAAGGACAAATGTATTAATAGTATAATAGAATAAAAAATTAGTACTATAGTGTGACAATATCAGCAAATCTTCAATGAGATTTGAAAATCTACTGACTGTATATATAATTAAAATGTATTATAAGACATTTCTTTGACTGCTTTTGTTTGGTCAACCATGTGATGATGGTCATATAAAAAGGAAGGCAAAACCACTTCTATTATAAAAGAAATTGTTCCCAAATTTGTTCAAAAAATAAAAAAATTGTTACCAAAAGCTGATCAAATACCTTAGCCTCATCTCTGTATTTAACCTAATAATTCCTTTTTTTCTCCTTTTTATTTCCCCCAACAGATGATTGATTGTCTTTCATATGTATAACTCTGCCTCATAATTACACCAATGCCCTATGCATTATTCACAATCCAACCAACCATAAAATGGACTCCACCCAATTCAATGATTAAAGTGAGTAACAGATCATATATAATATTATCAATTAAAATTAATATTTTATAATGTTTTTCTACGTCAGTTTAATTTATTCATTATTCAAGATTATGTTTATTTTTATACAAATCTAAAAATATTTTATTTTTTTGGTTATGGACTGAATTAGTTTTTTTTTTTTTTGAGAGGGCAAGCAATGATCAACTCCAATTAATATTTTTAAAAGAATTATACCACTTAACTATTCAACTTTCAATAGTAAATTAACTACTTTACAAATATAAAATTTACAATTACAGACTAAATTATATTCATCATGAAAAACTCAATTTTAAAATATATTAATTGATTAAGATATTTGATTCTTCAGGATCCCAGATTAATTATGGAGTGCATGTGTATTTGGGTAAATATGAGTTAATATGTCTTTATAAAATTATCATAACTTTGTGAATAACTATGTTCTATATTGATCTAGATTTTTTTTTTATTACAATTCGAAAAATGTATTTGTAATGTGTGCGGTGTGGTATCTTCTATTTGCAAGAACCGAAAAATGGGATGGTCCTTCAGATTTGAGTTATATGAATTAACATATTTTTACAAAATTATCATAATTTTATGAATGAGTATATCATGTTCATGGTCAATATATGTATTTTTTCTATTATAATGCAATATATATATAGATAGAGAGAGAAAGGCCAGCCGCAACTAATTTATTAATCAATAATTATACGTCTAATGCCAACTACATATTTAGAAAATCAAGCAATAATTGAAAATTAATCGTATAATATATTCAGTTAGATTTCAATCAATTGATATGTAAAAGTAAAAAGAATGACAAAATAAAAAAGAACACTTAATAAATAAATGTAAAACCAAACGTTGCTCAATCATGAGCTTGGTAAGAGAAAAAAAAAAGTTGGAATATGAAAAGAGATGAACATTAATTGACAGTGAGTTACAAATTGATACTTAATAAGGAAAATGTTTTGGACATAAACAATCCAAGGGAATATGCTATGATCATCTATGTTACACCATACCATAGTTGTCTGTCTGCAAATATTCTCATAAATACATAAGTTAAAATTTTACAACTGTCACGTCTATTTTGAGGTATGATCGATTTTGCAGTTATTTTTGGTCACGTACTATATTTTTGTACAATTTTTTTATTTAATATGCAATTTAATGCCATCACAGAAAGTGTATTCTAAAATCCTTATTATGGATATTGTAAAGTGAAATTATGAGTTCGATCGTCATTTCCTCTTAATTATCAATTATTAATTAAATATTTTTTTAAAATTATCAGTTTAATATAAATAAAATTATAAAAATAGTAAAAATTTTTTGATAATTATTTTAATATAACGGAAGATACTATTATTCAAACTAAAAGTATTATTTAAATGAAAATAATTTATTTTCAGCTTAACTGTCAGTTATTAATTAAATATTTAATACAGGTAACAGGTTAATAATAAAAAAATTATTATTATGTAATTATCAAAATGTAATAAACCAAAAAATAAGTAAATATTTTTTTTTAAACCAAAATTCAGATTCCGGGCGGTCAGTATCAATTCCTTTTTTGGGTCATTTAGATTTACATATGTAGAAAAATCCAGTTCTCGCAAAACTCGAAGAGCCCAGCGCCAACAAGAAGCAGCCGCCATTAGAGCCGACGAAAGAAAAAATTTAAAAAATCAAATAAAATGAAAAAATAGGTTTGACCGATCTCTACGACAGGCCAAGACCAAAGACCGTTTGTGTGGTAGCGACAGCCATGATTCTGTTTTCAGAGACTCTTAATTACGTAATTAATTAATTATATCCCGTAGAGATCTAATTTCTCCGAATTTTCTAATCACTAAATTACGCTTTTTTTTTTGTACTTCTCTCAATGTTCTCTGTGCCTTTTGACCACTATGGACGCCGCTTACTGCGCTCACCACTGCTTTTGTTCTCCAATTTTTTAATATTTAATTCATCTCATTATTCTTTATATTACTAATATTTTTTCTTCTTTATTATTATAATTATTATAATTATTGTTATAAAAGAATTGTTGTCATTTTTTTATGTTGCTAAAAGTATAATATATCTTTTCAAAAAAATATATAATATATAAGTAAGTTGATTTATAATATGAAACGGTTATTTTATTATATAATTTGTTAATATTACAATTTTTGATAAAACTTATAACATATATCTAATACATTTTTATTACTTAAATAAAAAATATTTTAAAAATATATTATTTATTGAAGTAATAATGTAATAGACTCATATATAAAAGGTGATTAAATAGCATAAATACGAATATAAAAATATAAAAAATTATTTTTAATTAAAATATCTATTTTAGTGGTGTAGCTCTCTTTAACATTTGACGCCTGCCATTAAAAAGAAAATTACCTTGCATGTGCCTTCAGGAAAAGACCATCTTGTCCCTAAAACTAGTAAGCTAATCACAGCTGTGGTTTATTCAAGATTAAAGGGGAATTAGCCATACCAATTTTTTGTATAATGATGATAATGGGAAGAAAAGGATTTTGGAATCTGTAGCCATAAATAGAAGAGGGACCCTTTTTATTTTATACTTGAAAAAACAGAAATTGATTGGCTAGTAGTTAATGACCAAAATTGATATGGTGTGTAATGTCTCTTTCTAACTTCCCTCGTGTGTGCTGTCTGAACTTGTGTTTTTTCACAGGGCAATTATGGGTTTTTCCTCACAAAAAAAAAAAAAACCCAAATTTTCTTAATTAATTACTAATTAATTTTTTAAGAGAGTTTTAGAATGTCGTGCCAGAAAGTTTAGGCCCACCAAACAGAACCTCCATTACCTGTAATCTACAACTTTTTTTTTTTAACTTAAGAGAGAATAGCTGCATTGCAGCAGGTGCATGAAGAGAGATTGAGGATGAAGGAGACAAGGGTTGAACGGAACGGGACATAACATAACAGAAGAATAGGAGATTTGAGAGAAAAGAAAAATAAAAAGCTACCCACAACACAACTGCCATAAACAGAACATTCAATATTAAGATATAGAGGGGAAAATGGAAGGTTGAATACAGCGAAGCAGAGATGTTTTGGAGCAGACCCACATCCAACACAACAATAATAACAACACCATATAATATAATACAATAAAACATTATATTATATGTTGTATAATTTTGATAATTAAATAGAGAGAAAAGGTGCTGATACAGCGAAAAAGGTTGTGTTTTTTTTGAATTTTTTGATTTTTCATTGGACAACCTTGCCTTACTATTGTCGTGGGTGCCCACTTCGCAGCTTTTTTTTGTCCTCTCTTCCCTTCTTCATCTGCTTCATCTTCTTCTTCTTCTGTGAATCCTTCTCCTTTGAGCTATATATTTATGTACATATAAATATGAATATATAGATTTCTTTTGGTTTTTTTCTCTTCTTCTTATTATTCTATATCCACACGGCGCATCCCTTACAGTAATGATTTTCTCGTTAAGGGTATCGTTGTTGAGGAATCTGAGGAGTTGTGGGTGTGAAAAGAGTGGCAGTTATTACGTTAGAAAAACAACTACAAGAACAAGAAAAAAACAGACACACACGAGTGCATCCGAGAGAGAAGAAGAAGAAAAAATAAATTTAAATTAATAAAGGGTTTGCTTGATTGATGTGATCATCAAAAACAAACGGCTCTTTCTGGCTTTATTTACCTTGCCTTTTTTTCCCTTTTCTCTCTATATTAGTTCTGTTTGGAGAGGTGGGGAGTTTCTTGATTTTTTTTTTGGTGGTTCTTTTCTTTTGCATTCTTCTTTTCAGTTTTCGTTCTTGTTTTTATTTGGGGAGGCTCTTTGTATTGTTTCTTTTGGTGTTATATACTCATATAAATATATTGCATTTATACCAGTATGTCTCAACAAAGGCAATTTCAGATGATGGGTGGCAGCAATTTTGGACAGTACAATGACACAACTTTCACAAAAATCTTTGTTGGAGGTTTGGCTTGGGAGACACAGAGGGATACTATGAGGCGTTATTTTGAGCAGTTTGGGGAGATCCTTGAGGCCGTTGTTATTACAGATAAGAACACTGGAAGATCCAAGGGTTATGGCTTTGTAAGCCCCCCCTTTCCTTTTTTGTTTTTTTTGGTTTTGATTATCACTTCTCTTGTTTTTGCTTTTGTCTTGAAATTTTTTGTTCTAAAAGTTGGGTCTTTGTTGCTGTTCTTGTATAATAAATATATAGGTTACATTCAAGGATCCAGAGGCAGCTATTAGAGCTTGTCAAAACCCATCTCCGGTTATTGATGGGAGGAGGGCAAACTGCAATCTTGCATCACTTGGTGCACACAAGACTCGTCCACCAGCTCCGCAACATGGTTCATATCCCTCTCTCATCATCTTTCATATTTCCTGCCCCTCTTCTGATGCAAAAGTTAATGATTCAAATGAACATTCACCTGCATTTTGTGTAACGGATTTTGTCATAATTCAAAAAGTCCCTCTTTTTCTTTCATTTCATAAACATACATTGTGCAAAATTTTCAATTTTACACAAGTCCAGCAAACTCGAGCATGTTCATAGCAAACTCAAAGTTTCTACCTTCGCTTTCCTTTCTTTTTTTTTAAAAAAAAATGTGGGCGTAAACGAATTAAGCATGATGAGACAGATATTCAATTAAAAATTGCAGGGCCAGGACGGTTTAGACCAGCACCTGGATTGGTGGCTCCACCTGCTTATCATGGTTCTTCATCTTCTTACTTTCATCAACCCTCTGGCCAGTACACATTTCCCTATTCAGCTTACGGGTGAGCAAGACAGATAATAGGAATAAAATGCTCCCATACTGTTCCTTTCTTTCCTCAACTTTGATGAGCATTCAATTTCTTATTGATTCTTCTATATTTTTTTTTACCCTTTTGGGTCAAATAACAGGTACACTGGATATTCACAAGACACCATTTACCCTTTGGTCAGTGTAGTCAATGAAATTTTTTTTGCATGGACAGCTTTTATAATTTGTATCCCTTGATCATAGATTTTATGGTTTTGTTTACAGAATTATTATGGGGTGTATGGAGGTCAACAATTTTCACCCTATTACTCTACTGGAGCATCAGGAACACCAGGGATATTTCACAACTTCTACCCGTTTTATACCCAATATGCACAGAGTAGTCAAGCTCATGGTTATGGAGTTCAGTATCCACAAATGGTACAGTACCCATATTTACCTCAGAATTATGGTACTACAGCAATTTTATCACTTCCTTCTTCAATGGCAGTGGCTACTACTACCACAGGTGATTATTGCAATCGATTCTCCAAATTCATTTAAGTTAGAAATATAATCCCTTTTTATTATACTTTATTCCAACAGGTGCAACAACAATGACTGCAACTGCTATGACTGCAACTGCTATGACTGCAACGACAGCAGCAACAATAACAACAACCACAATGACAACAGGAGTGGTAGGAGCAGGACCAGTTGCTTTGCAAAGCTCTGGAACAGCTTCTGAACAGAATTCATCAACCTAATTAATATGGAACACTCATTGTCTTCTTGCAAGGCTAACAATATCGAACAAATGGCGAAAAGGGTCAAGAGCAAAGTGGAAGAGATGAATAAGAAAAAAACATTCGAAGTGACTGATTCAAGATATAGAAAGGATCGCTGATCAGCTAGGGACTTCAAGAATTCATCATCAAAATTGTTTTATTCATGGAAAGCAAGCATTTGCGGTGCAGCTGAGCTCCCTCCACTAACTGTCTTCAATTAATTTCTCCATTCAAAGCTCCAGCAAGCAACATTATCAACTTCATCATATCAATCATTATACATTCTTAGTTAATTAGGACATTAGGGAGTCTTAAGTAGTTGTTAGCATTAATTAGGACTAGAAATCATATTCATTCCATGTAGTAGCATATAAGGTGGAAACCAATATTGGCTTTGGATTCTACCTCAAAATACCAGATGATTATGTCTCGGTTGCAGAGAGCATCCGATGACATACTCTTTGTCTATATTTCAAATTAAGTAATTGGGTTAGAAGATTAATTTTATATCTTTCAACCCATAATTGGTCAACAATGAAGAAAAAAGTTGAGCTAGGATAGCTCAGCTATTAACTTGTAATTTTTTGGTTTGTTCATTATTCATGATTGATACTTTTTATGATAGGATTAGAAGATTAATTAGTTTTGGAAAAAGAACAATTCATCCCTTTTTTTTTTTTCCACCTTTCACGTATCATCTTTCGCTATCAGTTATATTCAAATCCTTCTTTTGCACGATTACATCTTTTGTTGTGTGAAATATATTTATTGTTTGGAATCCAAGGGGACTCACAAAGGAGGAGTCAAATGGAGAGGGTGTTGGGCGGTACTTTTTCTGTTTCAAAGTTGGGCATGCGGGTACGCATGTGGGTGGTGGAAATTCCATGTCAAGGTGGTGGGGGTGGAAGTTTCTTCTAAAAACAAATCATGATGAGATGAATCCAACATCATCATTAAGATCACTGATCCAACTTCGTAAAAATTTCACTAGTATACTTCTTTGGGTTGATGAGTTGTGTCCGATAGCATTCAAAGTTGAATGTTTTGTATTGAGCAGTACAATAAGGTAGGATGTTAAAATAGAATCCTAAGAAGTTGGTTGGTTTTGAAGAATAAAGTAACTTTTTTTAAACCAATATGGTTTACAGTCAGATAGCCGTTAAAGACGCTGTTGTGTCTTCTAGGTTGGGTAGTTTTTGGAATGAGGTCTCTTGGCTCTCAAGGAGAGAGAGAACAACTTTGACGAATGCAAAGAGTACCCGTAGCACAGTATCTACGGTTTTTCCCCAAACTTTATATGTATTCACATAGGCCTCTTAGAAGAGATTTAGCTTTCTTCAAAAAAAAAAAAAAAAAAGAGGAGATTTAGCTCAATTTTTTGAAGATGTAGCTCAATTTTCAATTGTCCGCTTATTGTTTCTCAAGAGCCCGATGTTTTCAGAATTGAATTGAAACTTTTTTGTTGAATTGAATTGAATTTGAGCTTGGAATTATGGAACATTCTCCTCGTGAAGTATACCCAACTATAACAATTATAGGTTGGTGTTCATGTGTAAAAAGGAACCTAGATGCTTTAAATATAACTGTCATATCTCATCACGCAATTCTTTCATGCAACAAAATTTCAGGAGAAAAGGTCTCTATCCATGTTCATATGAAATTACATAGATTTCCAACAGAAAATAAAATTGACCGTATGAAGTTACATAGATTTCACAGAAAGTTGAATGAAAAAAATTCTATAAGCAGAAAAAGGTTGGCAGGAGGATCCTTCTAATGCTTGCTAATAAGGCCAGAAGTCCAAACCTCCATGCTTCTTCACGAGAATTTGATTATATTCTGGCCTTGATGTAAGATCTTTGAAGATGATAAAAGCAATGAGGAAGAAGAAAATGAAGAGCATTTCAAATTCTGCAAATTTCACAAAAGTAAACACAGCATTGACCATTCGAGTCAAGAATGACTCATCCCTTTTTCTGCTCCCACTCGCCCTGACTTGCCTGCGAGTATCCCTGCCCATCTATGTATCTTACTTCTTTGATTGTTGTTAGTTTATTTATTCAGTTATTTTACTCCAGTAATTGATGCAATGGTGGGATAGAGAGCTGCCACAATAAACAACATAAGTTCAGCAGAAGATGATAAATATTATCTCTAAACTATATGCTAATTCCTATATCCAAAATATTCTTATGTCAATGATACTTACTAGCTAATATTGTTTACTGATTTGTCATGTTCCATCCAATATCAAACAGATTATAAACAGCACTCAAAAGATATGGCCAGGAATTTGCATGCAAGGTATCATTATTATTACACTCAAGCATCTAAGCAATTTGAAATTCTAAGAATCCCATCATAGAAGTTCAAATACTATCCCAAAGTAATGATCCTATCACTCTTTTGACACTAACAACATGGTTTTGGAAAATGGTGCAAGACTGCATGTTTCAAATAAAGGTGAGAGAATTATGGCAGGCAAGTATTGCACTTTCTTGCGTTAACGCAATAAGTAACGATATAAGAATTAAATCACCACCTAAGCAGCAGAAGTGCAAAAACTTATCAGGTACCCCTTCTACCCAGTAGCAATAATTGCTATTTTGTTCAAATATCATCCCATGAGAAAACATTTTCAGCATAAAGTTGAAATCTGTCATCTCATATAGAGAGAGATTCTACAACGGTCCAGTAACAAAATGACTCTGACTCCACGGATTAGGATCTTTATCCATCTCCCAAACTCTTCTATATACTAGTCTATCTCTGAATCCGTAGCAGATTAGGAGAGTAGCAAACAAAATGCCCACTCCACTAAAGTTAGAATACTTGATAGATCTCTTCGGCTACACCTTTTGTTACCGGAAACCCTCTCTTTAGGCTACTAGACTTTTGTTTGAGCAATTTGATTTATTATTATCATACTTTCAAGAGAGAAGTCAAAACTCAAATGGATGAAGGTAATGGAAAGGTGGTGTCAAACTCTGAATCACTAAAACGGCAGCTAAATTACTCAAGAGTCCATCGACTTGGTCTGGTTTCAATCAGAATTTGCTTGTCTACCCATCATTCTATTTTACCCATTCCTCTAAACCTTTGACTTCTGATGCTTTAACTCATTTTTTTCTTCTTTTTTTGCATTAATCTTTGAAACTCTGTTGCACATATGACCCCCAGGTGTTCTGGGCATTTTTCCATGATACTCCACAAATCTAAAATCCAAGGTATAACTTTTCTCCCTGAATATGAAGAGTTTAACTCCAACATTAATATTGCAGCTCATAGATACCTTCAAGCTAAACAGGTTGGATTTTTTTTTTTTTCAAACGCTTTGTATAGCCATATTAGTAGCCCATGTCCAAATTAACCCACAGACAGATGCAAGCCAGAGTCTAATCATTATGCAGCAAAACAACACATGCAGCAGCATATGATTTGAATTCATGCTATACAATTCCGGAAAAATAAAAGTATGAAGTATGATAAAATTCTGAGTTCAAAATCATAACCAAAAAAATCGACAATTAGATCCACAAGCCCAAGAACATGATCATAAAATCTCACATGCGGAGAGAAAACGCGTACCTAATTTGACCAAGAAATCCCTAGTGCGTCAATGAATTGGAGAAATGGCGCAAACAACAACTGATCCTCCATTCCATAGATCTTAACTTATAGCAGACCGTTTCTTTTAACCAAAACGGCACCGTTTTTTGTTCATATTTTTTTTAACATTCAGTGTTGGCAGTCAGACGAGTCAACTGGTCCCGATTTAATAAACGACGTCGTTATTTTTCAGCACGACAAACCACTGACCAAGTCCATGCAGCAATCAGAATCCACAGCAGAAAACACTCTTAACATTACGATACTATATGCGGTGTATTGTGTACATTTCTCAGCTCAACTTTTGCTATTATCGTCTCTGATGGTTTGCTCTCTATTTAGTTCTTATTATTTGTCATTTATTTTTTTTTTTGCGTTTTGTTTTCGCTGTTCTAAGCATGTTGCTCACAAGGTGCTTGATGTTTTGCGTCATTGAAATTTTGAATCGTGTAATTGCTGAAATTTGCTCAAGTGTTTATCTTTTAATGTCCACTTTGCTACCAAATTAAACCATGGTTGTAAGGTGGCCAAGGCTTCTTACGCCAACACATCTCTCTCAGATCATAAGGAACCAAAAAAATTCATTAACAGCTCTGCGAATCTTTAAGGAAGCAAAAGATAAGTATCCCAATTATCGTCACAATGGTCCAGTGTATGCCACCATGATTGGCATCCTAGGTAGTTCTGGGCGTATTACTGAGATGAAGGAAGTTATTGATCAGATGCGAGAAGATTCCTGTGAATGCAAAGATTCAGTCTTTGCAACTGCTATTAAGACGTATGCAAGAGTTGGCCTTCTTAATGAAGCTTTCTCTCTTTTCAAGAGCATTCCACAGTTCAATTGTGTGAATTGGACCGAATCATTTAATACCCTTTTGCAAATAATGGTGAAAGAATCTAAGCTTGAAGCAGCTCACCGTCTTTTCTTGGAAAACTCGCATGGTTGGGAAGTAAAGTCTCGTGTTCGTTCTTTGAACTTGCTTATGGATGTGCTTTGTCAACATAACCGCTCTGACCTTGCACTGCAAGTCTTTCAAGAGATGAATTATCAGGATTGTTACCCTGATAGGGATAGTTATAGAATTGTTATGACGGGTTTGTGTAGAGATGGAAGGCTGAATGAGGCTATTCATTTGCTATATTCAATGTTTTGGAGGATTTCTCAAAAGGGAAATGGAGAGGATATCGTAGTATATAGAATTCTTTTGGATTCTCTATGTGATAATGGTATGGTTGAACAAGCTTTAGAAATTCTCAGCAAGATCTTAAGGAAGGGGCTGAAGGCTCCTAAGAGCTGTCAACCCCGCATTGATCCCAGTCAATGCAATAGTTCTAAAGACATAGAAGTCACTAAGCGTTTGATTAATGAAGCTTTAACCAGAGGTACTGTCCCTAGTTCGAGTAGTTATACTGCTATGGCTGTTGATCTTTACACTGAAGGTGAGATTAATCAAGCTGATAAAGTACTTGATGAGACGCAGGGTAGAGGCTTTAGACCACCTCTACGAACTTATGAAGCGAAGGTGGCTGCATTGTGTAGGGAAGGTAGAGTTCATGAAGCAGCTAATGTAATTGAAGTGGAGATGGTGGAGGGAAATTGTGTTCCAAATGTTAGATTGTATAATACCTTACTGAAAGGCCTGTGTGATGCAGGGAGTTCAGCTACAGCTGTTAAGTATTTGAAGAAGATGGCCAAGCAGACAGGTTGTGTTGCCAACAAGGAAACCTATTGCATTTTAGTGCATGGGCTCTGTGAAGTTGGTGGCTTTGTTGAAGCGAGTCAGGTTATGGAGGAGATGTTAATTAAATCATGTTGGCCTTCTGTTGATACTCTTAACACGGTTATACGAGGACTTTGCTCTATTGGAAGGCAATATGAAGCTACTATGTGGTTAGAGGAGGTGATTAGCATGGGTCTACCAGTAGAAATATCAGTGTGGGAGTCCTTGGTAACTTGTGTTTGTTACAACAAAGCTGACATTGATGCTTGCTGCGAGACATTTGAGCGGCTTAGTAATTGTTCATAGTTTACATTGCAACAGTGTTCTGATGCATGTGTATGCCTGACAATGACGACAAACATGAAAACCAAGCAAGAACAGATGTCTCCTGGGTTGCAACTTGTGCATTTTGTAGAATTAAAAGTGGTTACTTCTTGTAGGCTTCTGGAAGTGAACCTGAACTCTGTTACTAGCACTGCTTAACAGCTATGAATTTGTGTCCTGGTTAGCATATTGTAATAATCTTTCCTAGTATTCGAGAAGTACTTTAGTTGCTTGGATTGTTAGCATGGATTTATTTATTTATTGGTTAAAACATAATATTATTGTAAGCATGCCGTAAATATCCAGCTTGGTATAATCAACAGTTCATATAATTCGTAAAAAAAAAAAAGATAAAAATCAGAATGAGAATGAATAATTTTGAAGTTTAGTATTTGATCGGCTAAAATTTATTTTGAAATGGGAATGTGATCGTAATCAACTGGAGGCATGCACGGGAATATAAAACGACGTCGTTGCCTTCAACCTCATCATGGGCTGAACACCTTAACAATCGCAGGCCTTGTCACAAAGAACGTTACACATAGCCCAACTTAGTTTCCGTTTAAAAACCCTGTCCTGCCTAACGACTCCTCTCAAACCCTAGTTCTTCATAGCAGCGCAGCTCATCTTTCTCTCGCAGATCTCAACGTCTAAAGGTAACAAGTTTTTTTTCTTTTTTTTTAATCTATCTCCTGACCTTCTGTTCATTATCATTGGTTTAATTTCTCTAAGAATTTTACACCCACCCCTTTCTTTACTAATTAACAATTTGTTTCTGAAAAAAATTTTGTTGTCAGATTAAACGATGTCGATCAGCGAGGTCGCTTGCAGTTACGCTTCATTGATTCTCTATGATGATGGTATTCCTATCACTGTATCCTTACTTCCAACCCTAGACTCTCGATAACTGTTCAATTAATTGTTTCGAGTTTTTGTTTTATAAGATAGGGTTTTAGCGGCCGATTAAATTTAACTTTTTCATGTTTCAAGTCTGAAAAATGAATATATGTTGTGCTTTTTTTTTCATATTTGTTGTTTGGTTTCCCTGAAATTCAAGTGAAAGGGAAAAAAAAAGTGCAGATTGTCGTTATTATTTACAATTGTTTTAAAGCAATTGACTTTTTATTGAAATATAATCGGTGATTATCACCTAAGATGGAAGGGGTTTGTTTCTAGAAATAGTGTCTTTTTGGTTTCCTTTAACTCCTGGTAATAGGCAGAGAAGATAGCACAGTTGGTAAAAGCAGCCAATGTCCAAGTGGAATCATACTGGCCAGGCCTGTTTGCTAAGTTGGCAGAGAAGCGTAATCTTGAAGATCTTATCTTGAATGCTGGTGGTGGTGGTGGTGGTGGTGCCCCAGCAGCATTTTCTGCCCCAGCTGGAGGTGCTCCTGCTGCTGCGGGTGGTGGTGCTGCTCCTCCACCTGAGGAGAAGAAGGTAATTGTAGTTAAATTATTTCATTTTTTGTTGTTTTATTAGTGTATATTCTGTTGTGTATCGGTTTGAGTTTTTCTGATTTCATTGCGTTTTATCTGATGGATTTTACAGGAAGAGCCTCAAGAAGAGAGTGATGACGATATGGGATTCAGCTTGTTTGACTAGGGGCTCCTTTCAGTATGCACAAGTCATGTGTTGGTGTTACTAGTTGACCAGTTACTTGTTTATGAATCTTTTTACAGTTTCATTTCAGTATAGACTTGGGTAGTGTGATTTCGAACGTTATATGCCCCACTTCTAGATATATATTAGTTTTCTTGTTATTGAGTTTTGGAATGTTGCGATTTTAATGCTATGAATTTAAATTTGGTAATGTCTTCATGTTTGTATGCTTGTGTGGAATGTAATATTTCCTTGTGCCAAGGTGCTCAATGCTTTGGTGGCAACTTGGCACAAGCTTCTCCTTGTGCCAAGAAGCATCTAAAGTGAAAACTTCTCCTGCCTCTGCTTTTTGCTGTCATGAGTTGCTTCATGTATGGTGTCATGAGTTCCTTCTTGTATGGGCATGAGATGCTGTTATGTTGCCCTGTTATTGGGATACTTCTTGTATGGGCATGAGATGATGTTATGTTGCCCTGTTATTGGGATTTAATTCTTCATCATGAACGAAGCTCCTCTGTGCTCCGAATTGTATAATGTTGAAATTGGTAAAGATAGTTGTTAGCTACATTGCCAATTGGCAGGCAGCGTCTTTGGCCGTCATTAGATATGGCAAGGTGGCTGTGGCACATTGGTGTCATTAGACATGGAAAATGGGTGCGGCAATAATTTGGGCTACATAATGAAAGTGGTATTTGGAAATTCTTGAATGAGAAAAGCTGTCTCAGCAATTTTAATATCATTTTAATGTCTATTGGTATAATTTTAGTTTTTAAAATTAATATCTACTTGTATAATTAAATTAGTTTTTAAAATTATTATTTGCTTTTATAATAATAATAATAATAATAATAATTTTTTTTTGTTTTGTATATTATTAATTTTATAATTTATAATTTTATTGTTATTTTGAGAATTATTAGTATTATATTTTTATTGCTTTAATATTACAATATATTATTAAAATAAAAAATTATTCACTTTATTATATTTCATTAATTTTAACATTAAAGCTAATAAGACATTATATTTTAATATAAAGTAATAAAAATATAATAGTACACTAAAACTAAAATCTTAAATTAGTAGAATCTAAAATTTAAATTATAAAACTTTATCGTATTATCATTATTATAAAATTTTAGTTTAGTTTATTAACGTATCTTTATCACTTTAATCTTAAAATTATAAAAGCTAATTATATTCATATGTTAACCCTGTTTGGTTCAATTCTACTAAGAAATTTATTTAATTTTAAATGAATTTTAAATAAAATTCATTTTCAAATAAATTTTAAATTCATTTATACCAAGCATACGTTAGTAATAAGAATTGATTTAGTTTCAAACAGTTTCACAAAATTAAAAAGTTGGAATTTAAAATAAGTTTTACAAAGTTTTAATTTTAATCAAACATATTTACTTGAATTTGTAAATAAATTTCACAAAATTTTATACAATTCATTTGAACCAAATAAACTCTAGATGTTTTAAAAATAAAATTAATTTATAATTAAATAATTTTTTTTTATTTCAGAACTAAAAATTATTAGTAAATAACTAAATTTATATTAATATAAATACAACATAAAAATTTATTCCTTTTCCTTTTTATACAAAGGCTCTTGCTAGTATACAAATATTTGTATATGTACAAATAAAATTAGAACCATTGTATTAATCTTTATTTAATTACAACCATCTATTATTTTTGTATATTAATACTTAATTAAATAAATATTAATTTAACAATCATAATTTTATTTGTATAAATATAAATGCTTAATAGTCTTGTTCTCTCATTACAAGATTGCTTGTCTTATCGGTTTGATAAGTTAGTATTTTTCCATTTTCGAGTTTGCATTTTTTTTTACGTTCTCTTTTCCCATGGAGGATTCAAGCAACAGTGGAGGATCATTCTGTTGAAGGAGTGGTTTTTGCACGTACTGATCTTCCAAAGTCACGACAGAAACAGGAAAATTGTTTGATTGGGAGGTTTCTTACTGACAAGGTCTTGAACTTCAATGTTTTACAAAACTTATTAATGACACTTTGGAGGTCGTTGAAAGGGGTGTGCTTCAAAGATGTGGGACCTAAAATGTACTTATTTCAGTTCTTTCATCATGTGGATGTTTCGTATGTTTTAGAGGGTGGCCCTTGGTCTTTTGATCAGAATATTCTGCTTCTTGCACTGTATGATGGGAGTGTTGATATTGAAAATGTTGAGCTTACAAGTGCTGAGTTCTGGATTCACATTTATAACCTTCTAATGCGTTTCTGATCAGAGAAAGTGTTATAAGGAATCGTGTAAGTCGCTGGGCACTTACATTGCTTCAGATCCTAATAATTTTACAAATTTCTGGCATTCCTTTTTCAGGGTTCGGGTAGCTATTAATGTCAAGTTCCCATTGAAGTAGAATCTCAAAATTAAAGAGGAAGGTGGTAGTTGGTCTATTGTGGATTTCAAATATGAATGACTTCCTACCTTTTGTTTTATATATGGTTTGTTAGGTCACTCTGATCGATATTGTCCTGTTATTCTTAAAGCTCCTTCGGTTCCTTTGGAGAAGAAGTTTGGAGCTTGGCTGAGAGTTCCATCTCATAGAAATCAAAGTCAGATTGGTGCACAGTGGTTGCAATCTGAGGGTGAAATGGTGGAGTAGTTGGCCGAAACTGGGAAGCAGTACTTGCATGGTGATTCTGGTGAGGGGGATGGTGTTGAAGAGAATCCAGGATCATGTTCCTTATTGGTTGGCAGTAACAATGAACGTGGTCGCTATAGGAGTGCCAATATAGGAGGGAATTTAGGAGGTAGAGAAAATGGGGTTGAGTATAGGCCAGCTCAAAAGCTTGTTGCTTATGAATTGGTGGTAATGGATGCCAAAAGAAGACATCAGAAAACTCATTTAGATTGTGTGAATGAAGTAGCTACAGTTTTGCTGGGCCTAACTGTTCAATCAGCCCAAGAGCAGACTGATAATGAAATGATTGATTTTGTTATTGAATATGGACCAGAGGCGGGACTTGAGGCTCCGGCCCGCCTATGTCAATGATTGTCTGGGCTTGGAACTGTCGTGGGTTGGCTAGCCTACACACAGTTCATTTTCTGAAGGACCAGATAGGCAAGTTTAGGCCTCTGGTTGTCTTTTTAAGTGAAACTTTGGCCATCTTTTCAAAGGTAGATACTATTAGATTACAGTTGGGTTTTGATTTTATGCAGTTTGTTGATTGTTTAAGGCGTAGTGGTGGTTTAGTTCTGTTTTGGAAGGACTCTATTTCTATAAATATTCTTCAAGAGAGTTCTAATTTTATTGATATGAAGATCGCCGATGCTATTCATGGTGATTGGCGTTTGAATGGTTATTACGGTATGACTCAAAGGAATCACAAAAGGGACTCGTGGCATATGCTCCTATCTTTAACTTTCTGCTCGGATTTGCCTTGGGTGATGCTGGGTGACTATAATGAGATTCTTTATCAAGGGGAAAAACGGGGTGGTCGAGTTCAACCATAGTGGCTCTTGGATATTTTTAGAGTGCTATTATTGACTGTGGATTATTTGATTTTCCACATGTTAGGCCTCTTTTCACCTGGGAGCGGTCTCGTGGTATGGATGGTTGGGTTGAGGAGCGGTTGGATCATTGTATGGCTGATAACAAGTGGATGCACTTGTTTCCTATAGTGGACGTGTGGGTTATAGATGTCACTACCTCCGGTCATTTACCTCTGTTGCTGAGCTTGGAATAGAGGTCATTATTTTTGAAAGTGCACAGGTTAAATTTTGAGAATGTGTGGTTAAAGGAGAGTAGCTATCATGATGTGGTTCGCAAATGCTTAGATAGTTTTGGGTCTGGGGATTTAATTTCTAAGTTGAATTATTGTAGCAAGGAGCTTGGCATTTGGTCGAAGCATAACAAAGTTAATTTTCGATAGCAACTTGATAACTATCTAAATAAAATTAAGAAGTGGCATAATTGGAGAGATCAGAATGGTATCAGTCAGTTTTGAAAAGCTCAAAGTCAGTATCATAAGCTTCTAGTCGATCAAGAGCTTTACTGGAAGCAAAGTGCAGAACAATGGTGGTTGAAAGAAGGTGACTATAATACTCGTTATTTTCATTTGATGGCCTTGGGAAGGAAAAGGAAGAATACAATTTAACGTTTGCAAGATGAGTTCAGGTGTTGGCATTATAAACCTCCACGGCTTCAACAAATAGCAATTTAATATTTTTGAGATTTATTTTTGTCTTGAGGTAGTATTGTTGACCCTGCTACTAGTGTTCTTAGTCCTTTGGTGTCGAAAGAGGATAAGGATGAGCTGTTGAGTCCTTTATCTATTGATGAAGTTAAAGATGTTGTGTTTAGTATGCGGGGTGACAAAGCCCCTGGTCCTGATGGCTTAAATCCGGCAATCTTTCAGCACTTTTGGGAATTTATTGCTAATGATGTGTTTCAGTTTTTTCAAGAGTTTTGGGCTTTCAAAAAATTACAGGAGGGGATTAATCATACATTTATCGTCCTTATTTTGAAGAAGAAAGATCCACAGTAGATGGGGGACTTATGACCCATCTCACTCTATAATGTCATTTATAAGGTGATTGCAAAAATTTTGGCAAACCGCAGCTGTCCATGCTTTTTTCTTGTAATCAAAGTGCTTTTATGGTGGGTAGAAGTATTATTGACAATTTCATCATGGTTTTTAAGATTAATCAGTTTATGAAAGGCAAACATAGAGGGCTTGAAGGAGTTATAGCTCTAAAAATCGACATGTCCAAAGCCTATAATCGAATTGAAAGGGGATTCATTAAAGCGGTATTACTTTCTCTTGGATTTTCTCCTCACTGGGTTACTATGATTTTGGAGTATGTTTCTTTTGTGGCATATAGTATTCTTCTAAATGGCATGGAGTCTTCTATTTTTTCCCCAGAAAGTAGATTGAGATAAGGAGATCCTTTGTCTCCTTATCTCTTTATTCTTTGTGTTGAAGGTTTTAGTGCCATGCTTAGGAATTCGGAGGAAGAGGGTTCTTTGTCTGGATGTAAAATTGCTAGAAGGGCTCCTTCAATCAGTCATTTATTTTTTACAGATGACTATTATTTATTCTTTTGAGCATCTGTGGCTAAATGTTGTGTTGTGAAGAATATTCTTGATTGTATAGTGTCGCTTCAGGTCAATTGATAAATCATTAAAAGTATTCTTTTATTTTTAGTGCTAATATCTCTTTAGTGTTGCGTGCTGAGTTGGTGGGTCTGATGGGGGTGAAGGAGATTGGAGATTTCAGGTTCAATCTGGGTCTGCCTTCTAAGATTGGTGAAATAAAAAGGAGGTCATGCAGTATTTGAAGGATAAGGTTTGGCATAGATTGCATTCTTGGAAGAATATATGGGTTTCTCGGGCTGGAAAAGAAGTGTTAGTAAAATCAGTTATTCAGGCAATCCCTTTGTATGTTATGAATGTCTTCTTGATTCCTTTGGAACTTTGCAAGGATATTAACACTACAAGAATCTGTCGATTTAGCGACGGAATTCAGCGATGGAATTTTCCGTCGCAAAATAGCAACGGATTAGCGACGAAAAAAGCATCTTAGCGACAGAATGTAGTCAACTAATAAAATTGATTAATTTTAGCGACGGAAAATAAATCCGTCGCTAATTTAGCGACGGATTTTCATATCCCTCGCTAATTTAGCGACGGATTTATTTTCCGTCGCTAAATTAGCGTCAGATTTTCATATCCCTCGCTAATTTAGCGACGGATTTTTTTTCCGTTGCTAATTTAGCGACATATATGAAAATCCGTCGCTAAATTAGCGACGAATTTTTTTTTCCGTCGCTAAAATTAATCAATTTTATTATTTGAGTTTTTTCATATAATTTATAATTTTGATTGTTATCAAATAAATTTGATGATATTGACAAATATAGCATAAAAAAAAGCTGAAAATAATTTTTACTAAATTAATAAAGTATAAATTTTAAGAAATTAATATACTAATTTTTATGAAATTAATTTTTATTTATATTTAATAAATTATA
>CATIWM010185831.1:0-10524 GCA_949671775.1 Mallotus repandus
TTTTGAACATTGTTATTAATATAATTTTCAATATTTTTATTTTTGTGGATATGTTTAATAATTTTATAATTAATTTTTTTATTAAAGTTAAGGTTAATTAATTAAAGTGAAAAATGATAAGATAGTAAATTTATTTTCAAACTGGCATTAGTTGTTAGTGAAAAACTCCAAATTAGAGCTTATGTGAACTAGAACTGTTTAGTATCTTAACAGTTATCAGCTAATAATTTAAAAAGTTAATAAAACACTATTATCTTAATTATCGAAAAATGAATAGTTAACAGCTCCTTCTAACAGCTAAATGAAACACCCCAAATCATATATCAATTCAAGTTTTAGTCAAGATAATGTACAAATTTTGAAAACATATAATCTTATTTTATAGTTTTTGTCAAGATGTACAAAATTTAAAAACATATAATCTTATTGATTAAAATAACTACCAATCGTTACATCAGTTGGTATAGATCATTTTTATTTAAATAATATTTTAAATTTAATTATAATAAACATTTATATTAATTTAGTTGTTAAAATTTTTTGACGTTTTATAGTTTAATTCGAATTAAATTGATTAAATAAGAATCCAATAAACTTCAAAATACGGGCAATTTAAAAAAAAGACTAAATAAATCAGGTTAACTAAAGTATGCCTAAAATAATAGTTCATCAAATAATAAAATTAGAAGGATTTGATGGACTAACGACCACCCTTATTTTTTCCCCAAAATAAAAGGTAAATAAAAATAAGAAATAGTCAGAAAAAGGTAGCCATTCAAAATGCAAAATCGAATCTTTTTTTTTTTTACTGTTTTGATTTCATATATATATAAAAAATGTTTTATAATGAAGAAGGAATACCCTTATTGAAATCTTGTTGGATTTGGATTCTTTTGAACGAATCTGGTTTTAAAGTATATATGACCATTCAAAATAGGATCAGACCAAAGGTGGTGATGATGGGTATATTGGATATGCTGTCGGTGTGATGCAATCACATAAATTACTTTATTTAAAATGAAAAATCACAATAACTGTTGTTAATGTTGACTGAAATATTAACGTAAATGAACACAAAACACTTAATTATATTAAATAAATAAATAAACTTCTCGTAATCATTGTAAGTTTTATACACATTAATCACATTATTAAATTAATTTTTATACAAAATCATCATGAGGTTCGTGATTAGAAAACACTTTTTTTTAATGGTTTGTAAATGATGGATTAATTCAAGAAATATCATATGAACATAATAAAACTAAAAAGTCTCTGTACAAAAATTATGGTTAAAATTTAACCGTTAGAGAGAGATTAGAGAAAACAAAAAAACCCTAAAAAATTATAGTAATCTAAACAGGCACAAAAAAAGAAGGGGCAAAAGGAGCAGGCTCATAACAAAAGGGAGCTGCCGGATGCTGCCACTTGCTGAACGCAGCAGCTGAGGAAGAGGAAGAGGAAGAGGCGGTCTTTTTCTCAGATTCCGACGTCACCGGCTGATTCTTCCTTTGCTGATGTAGTAGTTCATCGGAGGAGGTGCGATGATGGTTATCAATAGCGGTAGGTGAAGTAATAAGAGGAGAGAGAAGAGGAATCGCGACGTTCCAGCAGGAGGAAGTAGGGGGATTTATCTGTAAAGACGCCGGTTTCTTCCGCTGCAGACGGCTGGGCTGAGGCTGCGACTGAGACTGATGACATCTGGTAGATGAAGAAGAAGAAGAAGCCATAATTGTGTAGTTGTGAAAAATGGAAGCTTAATTAATCAAATTAATTGAGCAGTGGAGAGAAGAGGATGAAATAAAGATAGATTAAAGAGGAGAGAGGATTGTGTATATATATATATATGTGGGGAGAGAGGCATGTGATGCGTAGGTGTGTGCGGAGTGTGGTGGGGGTGACCACTTCCAGTTGTCAATTTGTGACACACGGCTCGGCTAATGATTTTTTTTTCCTTTTTTTTTTACTACAGATTTGTTTTGGACTGGCTGTGGTGGTGCGTAGGAAGCGCGTATTGCGGTTTTGGTAATCTCTTTTTGCCGTATTGGTTTGGTTTTGAGTTAAAAACGCTTTTGGAAGCGTATATACATAACATAACATTTGGAGAAGTAAATCAGGGTTCAAAGACAAAAACTACACTTAAAAACAAAATCAATAAATATTGTAGTATAGAAATTCTTTCCTATAAGACAAGAAAAAAGTCTCTTTATGGACATCTATTTCAGAGATGTAATTTTAGGAATCAAATCCGAGTAAATTTGACTATATTTTTTTAAATTTCAAAACTCTAATTGACTGGTCAAATAACTAAAAATGGATGAAACACCAAAAGAAACAATACAAAATAAAATATAACTATAATATTGATATTAACCAACAAATATTTAAGATTTATATTCAAATCTAAATTATATGTGTGTTATAATATAAAAAACAAACAGATTTGGATGGCCAAAAATCACCTAAAAAATAAGAAGAAGAAGAAGAGAGGGAAACCTATGGGCATTCAGCAATGTAATTAGTAGTTTATATATTTGAAAATAATTACGAAAATTAATAGTACTAATATGAGAGTTTTTTTTAATTATTTGAAAAAATGATATTTATGAAATATTGGTGTTTTAAAGAAATTTTTTATTTTTTATTTTTAAATAATTTTTAGTTGTTTCATTAAAGTACATTATTATTATTATTATTATTATTAAGAGCGTGACCATAATCCCATTAACATGCTCCATGCTATGAAATTTAAATGATAAAAAAAGTATAAATTTTTGCTAAATAAAAAAAATTGATTATTGTTTTAATGTAATTCTTGATGTTTGGTTAGCATTAAAAAAGAAATGATAAAGAAATGCCAATTAAAAAAATAATAAGTTGAAATTTATTTGAGAAAAAGGCTTCCATCTTTCTAAAAATTGTCCAAAAGGAAGGCTGAAAATCTTAATCGAACCGTGTGCAAAAGCTTTAGTTATAATCCAATGAATTTTTCTTTTTTTGGTTTAAAAAAGAAAAATCTTAAGCGGAGCAAGAGAAGAGAAGAGCCAGCCATGAGCCAACCAACAAGTAAAAAAGCAACATAGGGGTGGAGCTGGAGCTGAGCAAAAGAAGCAGGCGGTCATGTCAGACTCAGAGCCTTAGCTTAGCTGGCTTTTCATGAAATTAAAGAAAATCATAATCAACGTATAACTGATTTTTGCTTTGTTCAACTAACTTGTTAAAACCGCGGGGAATGAGATGGGATGGGATGCCAACTTTTTCTTTTGCTTCAGCCTTCAGCTCACACTTTCTCCACTCATCATCCTCACCCTATTTGACCTTTCATGCCCTATTCCTTCCTTCTTATCAACGTCACATTGTTTTCACTTCTTGTAACTCTTTCTTTACCTTCACACCTCTCTCTTCTTTTTCTTTATTTCACAAAAACTTGCTAAAATTCAATCAATCATACCATACTATATATCACATTATTTTATTTTAGTTACGATATTCAAAACTTACTAAATTCTGATTATTTCCATCTATTTTTGGTATATAATATTAGGATTATGATTAATAAAAACTCACAACATTAAAAAAAAAAAAGGCCAATTAGATGTGATACTTCTAAATTATGTATGTCTATTGTTGGATTCCCTCAAACAATAAAAAATGTATGTCTATGGTTGGATTGGATTCAATCCAATCCAATGGCTTGGATACATCATACGTGCTTGATTCTTGCCCTTTAATTGCTTGGCCACTATGCGTTACCTAATCCCACCGCACTTTACCTGATTTTTGGCATGTATTTCTGTGACCATTCTTCATCATAACAATAATAATGCTCACTTGACAAGGATGTTTTTGTCATTTTACTTCATATTTGACTAGGATCATATTTTCTTTTGCTGCACTGTGAATTCATCATGATGTGATCGAAGCAGAAAATTAATTAATTAATTAATTAAAATCACTTGAATTTACAAAATTGGGCTTCACCGGACGACCTATACATGGAGCCCTTACAAGCTGAAAAAATGTACCATCTTTTTCTGGCCTCCTCTACCTGAACGGATTCAAGTCAAAAGTATCATGTACGTACATGGCCTATTAACTCATCTAAACAGCATTTTGAGCTCTTCAATCCTAGCTGACCGGACTTCTTCGTCGGTGAGGGCACCGGCGATCATCCGCTGCTTCCTCGCCTGAACTTGTTGCAATCTTTCCTCCACCGTGTCCTGTTATACAATAAAAATTTAATCTTGCTGTTAACATTTCGCAAATATTCTGACACAACACAACCAAGTCTAACATGTTGGCTCAGTCTAATACGAATGTTCAATTAAGTCAGACTTAAATTAAAATCTAGATTTGGGTCCCATAATCAGCAATAAATTAATGGAAAAGCTGTCTGCTTTCAGTCCAGCAATCAATTGGAAACCTTAAAAACAACCCAAATCACAAGTTTCTTCTTTTTTTCAATTGATCCATTCAGCTTATAAGCCTTGGAAAAATATATGAATTAATTATGATGTTTCTGAAATAGAAGAATCATTCTCACCTTAACAATGAATCTTCTAACAGTGACGGTTCGCTTCTGTCCTATTCGATGAATTCTCATTATTGCTTGTTCCTCTACTGCAGGATTCCACCATGGATCCTGAAACATTGAATGCACCGAGTTTTAACGTTTGGGGTTAAAGCTTTTTCTTCTTTTTGTTAGAAAAATGCGTGAAATGTGAAAGAACTTTACCACTAAGAAGACATTAGAGGCTGCGGTTAGGTTCAGACCAACACCGCCAGCTTTCAGAGACATCAGCAATACCTGGTTGTTCATGAAAGAAATAAGCAACACGAGAACATGGTTTTAACCGTGGAGCAGAAAGTCTTAAGCTCAAGCATTATAAGTTTTGTTACTATTTTTTCTTTGGTTTCATTGAACTCCTTCAAGGTCCTCTCCCTTTGCTTCTGCACTAGTTTTCCATCAAACCTTAAGAACCCAATTCCTTTCCTTCTCAATGGGATCTCTAATAGGTCCAGAAATGAAGTCCACTGGCTGAAAATAATGCTCTTTTCACCACAACCTGACCTGCGTATTTGATCCAAGCATTCCAGAAGTTTTGAAACCTTTGAAGACTCCTTCCAGTTCTTCTCCACATCAACTCGAAATTTGTTCTCTGTCGGACATGTAATGAGGTCAGATTTCTTCAGAAGAGTTCTGCAGATTGGGCATACTCCTGTAGTTGGTATTCGCCAGCTTGAAAGGAGACATTCTCTGCACATCCTATGTGCACATGGTGTGAGCACAGGATCATCTGCATACTCCATGCAGATGGGACACTCATTATTTTCACCTTTACGGATACCCTCAACAACCTCCTCAATGTATGCTCGGGTGGGAACTGTCTGTCCCGGAGCAACAGAATCAGCATTTGTTTCCAGGAACCTACTTGCAAGCTTGTTCAAGTCCGAGTACTGCTGTGAGTCAGCTCGACTACATAATTTTAAACCAATCAGAAATAGATAATTGAAAACAGATGAGATTTCTTTTAGTTAATAGTATCTGCAACTGTATTCCCACCTCAAAACAAGAAAGGGGTGATTGCAACACTGCCTCAATCGAAGCAATAGCTCAAGGATAGATGCATAATTGTGAAGAACCTTCCCTTGCGCCACAAACTGGTCAAACTGAACCTGTTGTATGTTTGCATAGACAATGTAAGCTGCATTATTGATAGAGTTCCCTCCCAACAAATTGTACATATGCAACAGAATTAAAATGAAATGATGGTTTGTGATGAAAGATGACAGCAAGCAGGGATCTTTCAAAAAAGCATCAGTTACCTTTGAGCGTCTGAAAAGGGCATCATAGAAATCACGTTCAGCTTCTGAATGTTCACATTCAATGATTTGTATATCTGTTGGAGGAAGCACAAGTATGGGCCTGGAATAACACGACCAAACATCAAAATGGTGACAAAGGATTTTGCTTCAGAATTAAAAGAAAGGAAGGCAAAAAAGTTTCAAAAAACAAAGAATTATCACCTTCCTTCTTTATCCTTGGTTTCCTATGTCCTTCTCAACATTAATGGCCTCAAAATAGCCTTGATCAACTTCATCCCTCTTGGATCACCATTCTCATAAGGCCTCTGAATCAATTTGCTCCACCTGTGGGAAAAAAAGAGTTCATGTTATTTAATACGAATCAGCAATTGATCACGCAATAATGCTGCTTAATTGAACTCCAAACTGCTACAGTTTTTTTAGACCAAACAGTAATCAAGAGGTGATGAACATGCATAATCATACCATGCCCAGTTGCACCAAGGTTCAACGTGCAAGAAGCATAGAAGGCTGTAGAGGTCTTCCAAGTTATTCTGCAGCAATTGATAACAGAATTCCATTTACACATCGTAGCCAATAGCAGTAGTAATGAAACATCTACCAGAAGCCAAAAAGGACAGCACTGGGCACAAAAATGACAACACACTATCTCAAGAATCTTATATGTGCAGGCAATCAAGAAAATGTGCAGGTCAAAGATCAAGCAAGCAGACCTGAATAGGTGTCCCTGTGAGACACCAACGGCAGTGTGAGGATAACTTAAAAGCAGCTTGAGCACCTACTGTTTTCCAGGATTTGATGGTATGAGCTTCATCTAACACCACCCTATACCAGTCTACCTTATGAAAAATGCTATTCTCGAGATCCTACATCAGATATTAAGAAATTCGAAGGTTAATAATTGAAACTGGGATTATATTTTATGAAAAAATGAAATTTGTTAATGCAAATACAATAATTTGTTAATTTAAAGTCCAGTAAAATGCAAATACAATTGATTGGAAATGAAAGAGATCATGTTCTTACAGATTTATAAGCTGCTGTCAGGACACCATATGTTGTCAAGACTACATCATGTCCTGAGATGACCCTGGAATCATTTGTTCTGTAAGCACCATAATGAACAAATATGGAAATACTTTCTGGTTCTGAATGGGTTTCAAGTTCATCCTGAGATTTGTAAAACATCGAATGAGATTCCTCCCAAGGCAAAAGAAGAATTTTACAATATAATATTTGTAGCACTTGTTTATCATAATTTGTAAATGCAGTAAGAACAATCAAAATCAAGAATCCTGCTTATAAATCACTTTCTTCATCCCAGACAAAATAAGAAGTTCACCTTCCATTGACCCAGCAAAGCCATGGGACACACAATAAGAGTGCCACCGTTTGCCTTCCTCATGTTTTTGCTTTCTTGGCTGTCAGATTTTTCCTTGCCAGGTCTTGCAAGTATTAGAGAAATTGTCATCACAGTTTTTCCTAGACCCATTGCATCTGCAAGAATCTAAAGAAAAGGCAATAATCAAGTCAGATGACAGCATTACGGCATCCACACTGCCCCGCCCCCGTGACTGCACATCATACACTAACACAACAGAACAATCTCAATGCAGCATGTTTATAATGAAACGGGAAGAAGTGGGCAATGTAGAGACTCACTCCTCCTCTGGCCATTTGTGTTGCAGCTGGAAATTGTGTGGTTGCCTCCCCAGAGAAAATGTTCAAATAGATTGAGGAAGCCCTTCTGTTTCAAAACATGCCTGGGTGAATATCACATTACTAATTCTATGTGCCAAAATTTAAATCAGCACTACAAATGTGTCAACATGTTTGTGTATTTTAATAGAAAGCACATACGCATCACATATACGATAGGCTGCCCAGCATGGATGTTGAGTTTTTGCTGCTTTCTCAGCATCAATCCCTTTTTCACATTCAGACATCCAGTACAAAGCTTGTTTCTGGTAGGGCCTTAAACTGCACATTAGTGTCTTTGGAGGCTCCATCTCCTACACAATCAAGAGAAAAGTCAGAAGATACAGCAATACCAAGATCAACTTTATAAAAAAATTTCACTATTGTTGCACCTCGAAGTTGTACATATCTGCAGCACCAACAAGCTTATTTATAGATGACTCCGAAATAGATTGTTCATCTTTGCTTTGTTCTGGATGCTGCTGGCAACCCCTTGCCCTCTTTACTATGGGCAACATTTCAGTGGCGTCATCCTGATCACAGTTTTGAAGAACAACAATTCAAATTCTCGTTACAACATTCATTTACAGGAGCAATTCTGTATGCTTGAAGTTGTTTACAAGCTGGCAACGGTAGCACAATATTTCTTGTACTTGTATCATCTAAATTGATTTACATGTTTTAGCATATAATATAACCACATCAGCATTGTTGAACTATGATGGCAAATAATCAGTTCTAAGATTACACGATACTTGTGACACAGTGTCGATGGATGGTGTTTATGTTATGATCCAATTCAAACAATGAATGTAATTTGGACCATGCAAATCAAATTAATTGATGATTGCCTAATTCATCAACTAATTTGCATTACCGATGGGATTCACATTTACATTACATATGCAACAGGATATTGAAAACAGTGATGAAACAAAAAATGTACAACGTACTTCAAGGTTCAGTGAACGCTTTCGAGAATCAAGCTCTTGAGGGGTAAATTCAGCCTGATCAAAGAAAAAGACAAACAAACATTAGAGAACATACCAAAACAATTCAGCTTAGAGACTATTCTAAAGCATAAAGAAGCATTAACAATAAGATAGAAGGTAGAGAGCATAAAACACCTTCTGATATGGTGTAATTTTCAGCAATTTGAACAAAGTAAGGAGAGGATAAATTGTAGAATCTATATTTGAATTCGCTTCTAGCCTCCATGTTGACTTATCTAGCTCAGTGAATATTGAACTGTGAATATAAAAGCTGCCAAATACACAAACACAATAATTTTCAACTAATCCACACCATAAAAGCAAGTAACAAAGTATGAGCTACTTACCTGACATACAACATTATCTCTTGCATAATGTGAAGAGTAGGTGGTGCAGCTATACATCGTCCAAGAACTTTCACCTTCTTAGAATTAACAAGTGGGACAACACATTTTCCCCACTCCATTGGAAGCCTACCAATCTGGGGGGCGGCGGGGAATTCAGCTTTTATGTCACAATTAGAAACTCAATACACAATTGAATTACAGAAAGAATCAGAGAATAAAACCGTATTATCATTACCTCTCCAGAACGTTTAGTAGAGATGCGAACAATCCATTGAGAGTTAAATCTGAAACTTGTATTGGGAAACACAAAATTGACAATTTCATTGTCAACTAGTTTTCTTCCTTTGCTGGTCGATAAGCCGGTAACCATAGATCCACCAACCAAGTACCAATCTTTCTCTTCTGGGAAATCTCCAGTTTCAACTTTAACATCATTAATAGTCTTTGTAACTTCAACAGGTGGTTCTTTCTTCACATACTTAGGCTTATTCGACATTGCTTGCTTCTCTTCAACCACGACTACATCAGGCTCTTGTTTGACGATACCATTTGCAGACTTGTAGGATCTGCCTTCGGTGTATGCACCGTACTCTTTAAATGTCATATCTTTAATGTCTTTAGGAAAATCATGCGGTCGATTAGTCTCTGATTTCACCTCTTTTTCTTCTGTTTTGCTTACGTTAGTCTCTTCTTTTGGTGGGACCTCTGATTCTTCTGGTTCCTCCTTTGCGTTTCTCACTCCATCTTCTATAAGTTTGCGATGCTCTTGAAATGTAATCTCCTCCTTAACACTTTCTGAAATCACAGGTGTTTGATTACTCTCCGATGATGCCACTTCTTGCTTACATGTATCAAGATCATCTTTAACTTCTTTAGGCTCCTCTTTTATCATGGTAATCTCTGATTCCTGCGGCTTCTCCCCATTGATGCCGATACGGGCAGCATCGAGACATTCCTCCATTGGGGTAACCTCGCTATTTGTTGCTTGCAGAAACTCCTCAGATTCTACCACTTCTTGCTTACATGTATCAAGATCATCTTTTACTTCTTTAGGCTCCTCTTTTATTTTCGTAATCTCTGATTCCTGCGGCTTCTCCCCATTGATGCCGATACAGGCAGCATCGAGACATTCCTCCATTGGGGTAACCTCACTATTTGTTGCTTGCAGAAACTCCTCAGATTCTACCACTTCTTGCTTACATGTATTAAGATCATCTTTTAATTCTTTAGGCTCCTCTTTTATCTTAGTAATCTCTGCATCGAGACATTCCTCCACTGGGGTAACCTCACTATATGTTGCTAGCAGAAACTCCTCAGATTCAGGCACAATCGTATCTGCAGAACCCAAAATCATACTTTCTTTCTCGCACTTCATACTGTCATACCCTAAATCGGGTTCTTCCTTAACACGGACGGGAAGCTGTACGGCAGATTCTTCTGGTTCTTCAGATATTTCCTGTTTGATTTCCATTGAAACCCGGAAGCCAGTACCAGTAACAGCACGCCTGACCGAGATCGCAGCACCATCTGGGTTGTTACCGGAATCGTTGATGTCTGACTCTGACCCAGTTGATGATTTGATTTTGCTGGTATTATTTTCTTCTTCTTTTGATATAATCTCCATGTTTTGATCTGTCATTTAACAGAAATCAGAAATGAGT
>CATIWM010185864.1:0-76819 GCA_949671775.1 Mallotus repandus
TTAATACTCTTTGTATATTATTGTTATATCCATTTTTTTTAGGTACAAACGAGCTCACAAACGAGCTCACACACGAGCTCACAAACGAGCTCACACACGAGCTCACAAACGAGCTCACAAACGAGCTCACACACGAGCTCACAAACGATTTCACAAACGAGCTCACAAACGAGCCCACAAACAAGCCTACAAACGAGCTCAAACACAAGCTAATAAACGAGCACGCAAACGAGCTAATAAACGAGCCTACAAACAAGCTAATAAACGAGCCCACAAACGAGCTCACACGAGCTAATAAATGAGCTTACAAACGAGCTTTTAAACGAGCACGAGCTTTGTTCGCGGACAAGTTCGAGCTCGTCTCGAGCCGAGCTCGAACTCAAAATTTCCAATTATACCGAGCTCGAGCCCGAGCTCGAGTAGTTCAAAACTCGGCTCGGCCCGGCTCGATTATAGCCCTATCCACACTCCTGTTAGGGTTATGTCAATTGGTTTTGTTACCCATCCTTTATTTGGATGCTACAGTCAAGTAAATAGTATAATAATAGCAATTGCATGCCCCTAAAAAAAAAAGTAATTGTTACTATGAACTTTAGTCATTTTCATTAATTTATCATATTTTTAAAATTATGGCGAATTGATATATGATCTTTTAAATTTATTGTAAATTTATTCTCGGTCAAAATAGCATATTTATGTTGACTTGGAATGTTGACGTTGCATACATGTGTAAATTATTTGATGATGTGAAAATTAGAAGAAGAAATTGATAATTTTTTTATCCTTAACTTTCATTCTATTTGCAAATATACCCTTAATTTTCATCTTCTTTGTAGTTCTATCAATTTCACTAATTATTTTAATTTTATCTAATTTACAATGAAAATAGTGTATTTTTTTTCTAAAATATATTTGCAAAAAAAATGAAAGTGGACCAATGGATTCAGGAAGCCATTCACTAAAATATATCCTTACTTTTATTATATAAATTTTACAATTTTAATTAATTATTCTTTAGATATGAAAATCTTTCTAACCCAAATTGGTATATCTTTTTTTATTTTTTTAGTTCAATTATAGTTGTTATATTAAACTTTATCACAATCACTTGATTTTATTTATTAGTTTAATAAGTTGAAATCACAATCAAGTAAAAAATCTAACAAAAATTTTAATTGTATTTTTTATGAATATTTGTGTATATATTTTTTTATAAAAATATGCACATGATCATATAAAAAATTTCAAATCTCTAAATATAATTTAAGATTAGATAAAATTGAAATAATTAGTGAAGTTGATAGAACTGCAAAGAAGATGAAAATTAATGATATATTTGCAAATAAGATGAAAGTTAAGGATAGAAAATTATCAATTTCTTCTCCTAATTTCCACATTAGCAAATAATTTACATATGTATGTCATATTAGCATGGGATGGTGAATAAATTTGCAATAAATCAAAAAGTTCATATACCAATTTGCCACAATTTTAAAAGTAGGATAAATTGGCGAAAATGAATAAAATTCATGGTAGAAAAATGTAATAACCAATTTCCAAAAAAAAAATTGTAATAACCAACAATTGTATGAGAACAGATTGCTCATGGACTGAAATTAGAAAGAGAGACATGAATGCATATCAATCAGCCCACGACTCCCTTAAAACACCATGTTTAAAAACAAAAACTAAAAAAACATGTTAGTACAATATTCCAACTTCGTTAAACTAGATGCTTGGAACTCCAAATTTCCAGAGTGGATTCAATAAATTCTAAGCTGAGAATATATTGATACCCGTACTATTCCAAGCATGGAAATGAACAAATGCTCCATACAATCCAATCCTTCTTACTCCCAAAGAATATTCACAAGTTGGTGAATTCAGTGACTCTTTAAACAGTGTAATAGCACAAAGATGGAGCAACGTAATGCCAATGATGCAAGGCCTACTCATGTTCATACAGCATTGAAACAATGACATGAATACATGTAGAAATGCACTTGTAATGGAGCAGTACTCCATCTTGCGGGGAAGCACCCATGCAATGAAACAGAGAGGATGAACCAGCAGCTTCAGCTAGAACTGAAAATTTTAAAATTTAACTCTAGAAGACATAAGATTTTCTCTAAAAGATTTGACATTCATCAAATATGTCTAACACCACTAGAAGCACGTATACATATGTCATGAAATAAAATTTCAAATCCAACTAGCCCCCTGCGTGCGACAATTGATGAAAGTTCAATTCGGTGTGATATTTATCCTGAGATGGCAACCCTTCAAGTACGTACTAAATTATCGTTAACTCCTACTCCTTTGTTCGTCCCCTCGCAGCTATTTATAAGTGTATCAAAAGCTAGAATGAAGTTTGGTTTCTAGTCCTTTTCACTTCATAGTTTCTGTTGAATGGCACCTTTTTCATGGTAATAGGGGATAATTTTTATAAAAATAAGTAAAAATTAATTTTATAAATTACCATAGAATTTAATTTTACATCTTAAGATACTTTAAAAAATACTGAATGTCAGTCACTGTCTCATGGATAATGGCACTTCATATGAAAATTAATATTCAATTATATGTAGGGCTATAAACGAGTCAAGTAACCCACGAGCTACTTGGAGCTTGACTCAATAAAAGCTCCTTTTAGCTTGTTTAAAAATAAATGAGTCGAACTTAAACTATGCAAAGTTCGGCTCGTAAAACTCTTAAACAAATTCGAATAAAAGTTCGCAAGTTGACTCATAATTTTAATGTAATAATTTGATTTTAGATATATATAATATATAAATCGTTATTGTAAAAAATATTTAAAAGATATATTATTAAATATAGTATAACTTATTTAGTAAATAATTTATTTTAAAAAATTTGATGTATAATTTTAACTTATAATTTGTATTTTTTTAAAAAAAATTCTTTAAGCTCATTTAGGCACGTGAACAACTTACAAGCACCAAATGGCATAGCAAATTTAATTCGAGTTCGGCTTAATCATAAACAAATTAAGTCCAAGCTCAGCTCGGCTCGTTTATACCTCTAATTATATGTAATTATCTCATTTAATTTTTTAAATTTTTTTATTTAACCATCAGTATTCAAAATTTATCCCATCCCAAAGGATGCTAAAAAATTGAAATTAATGCACCCAACTAGCGAACATTAAAATTACTTACGAGGTTAAATTAGCTTTGTTGGTAAGAAAAATATTCCTTCATCTTTATTGTGAATGTTCATTCTTACATAAAGGAGCACTTTAAGATTTAATAATGAAGTGTTTGAGGAAAACTTATGCAAATTTATAATATCCAAAAATAAAAATGGTAAAATATTAAGAGTTCAAAACCGTTAATATATATAAAGTGACAATAATAACAATTGGAATCAAATGTGTTACCTTTGTTCGGTTTAATTTCATTTATTTAGTTTTAAAAATATGATCTGTTTTTCAAAAAAGTTTTCTAAAAGAAACTAAAAATAGAAGTTAGTGTTTAGTTACAATATTTTTTAATTTAAAAAATTAAAAAACTATTTAATTTTTTTTTAAATTATAAAAGATTTTAAAAAATTAATAAAAAATATTTTTCAAATTTTGTAATTGATATTTTGACATTTATTACAACTTTCTTAACCACTACTACCACCACAACCTCCGCTCCCACCTCTATCCAGCACCACCACAACTTTCCTCACCTCCACCACCACAAGCTCTACTACCACCACCATAATCTTCACTATCTCCACCATTACCTTTCTACCACCTTTATCCACAACCTCTTGACATAATGGCTGTAGCAACACTACCATTGCTGCTACCACCTTTGCCACTACCACTATTATAACCTCCTAATACAATGGTTATATCGCCGCTGCCACCACCACCTCTGCCACTTCTACTACCATAGCCTCCTAACATAATGGTTGCATAATTACCACCGTTGGCACCCTCTCCAAAACCTCCATTATCAGCACCATCGCCATCATAACCTCAACTACCTCCACTACCACCACTACAATCTCATGACTTCAAATTAAAATTAATTAAATATGCATAATTTAAAATTTTTTATAAAATAAATAAATTTAAAATTAAATACGAATCACAATAATAATAATAATTATTATATTAAATAAAAAAATTTATAATAAATTTCATCAAAAAAATTATGAGAATATGAAAAAATTAAAAAATTAAAAATAATAAAAAATTGATTTTCTATTTTATATTTTAAGGAAAAAAAAGAAAATAGAAAAAGGAAAATCAAAAACATTATCCAAAACTAAACAGCCCCAAAGTTGTACCTATGGGATACGGATAGCAAAAGAGAAAACTAAAGATTTCATATAGTACTTTTGACCAAAAAATCAATCTAATTTATTTTGTACCCTTCGTTCAATGAGAAAATGGATCAGATTCTACAAAATCAAACCTATGAGACTTAAGGAATGACAAAAGGGAATAAAAAAAGAAATGAAAAAAAGAAAAGAGAAGGAAAAATAATGATAATAATAATAAAAACAAAAACAAAAAAGAAGTAGAAGAGCCTAAATTCCAAATGAACAAATTCAAACTTAAAAAAAATCTTTCTAACTCTCGAAGAATGAGGGGGCAAAATGATTGATCGAGAAAGATCTTTTGTTCTTATTATAAGATCATGATTGGATCCGCATATGTTTGGTAAAAAGAAGAATCTTCTCCATTGAGAATAATTAAAAAAAGAAAGTGTTTAATTGGAGCATGAGGAATTCAAATGAATTCCAAATTTATTTGAATTAAACACATTTCATCAATAAAAATAAATTTAGTGTTAAGCAATTCCACAAAATTAAGAAGTTAGAATTGAAAATGAATTTTATAAAGTTTTCATTTAAATTAAATACACTCACTTGAATTTGTAAATAAATTTTATAAAATTTTGTAAAATTTATTTAAATCAAACATACTCTTAGCGTATAAAGTTGGAGTTCAAACTCCCACGTATGCTTTCTCCTCCAAAAGCAAATGTACCCAAAAAGAAAACATGAACTACCCATAGACTAATTGCAATTATGCAAGGTAAATGAGACTACAATATGAGTTCATAAGCACATTTCAAAATTAAAGAAATTATAACAGCATAAAATTTTATAATTAATGTCACATAACTAATGAATCTGGGGATTCATAATATTTGCTAAAAAGCTTCTTCCCCTTTAAATCCAGTGATCCCGGTGACTTCCGTGATTATATTATAATGTTGGTGTTGTGGTTCATGCAAATCCTTAATGAATCTTGACATCCAATTTAATATACAAGTACAAAGTGATTGTATATTATAATGTAGCTGTCAAAAAAAAAGGGAAAAAATAAATCTGTACCCACTAATCTACAGTGCAATGTAATTTTGTTTTGATCTTTTGCATATGATTCATTTCAGTAAAGAATCACTTTGTCCAGTCTGATTCAAGTTCAAGCTGGTAATCGTTGAGCTCAATTGATTGAACTTAACTAAGTGTGTATTGCTAGCACTGGTTAGATGTAACTCATCAGATCGACTAATATAAGAAACCTGAAACATTAATTTTGATTTATTCAAAAATATTATATTCAAGCAGAACAAAAGAAACAAATAGTTTATGTTGATTCATTCAAAAGGAAACAAAATCCAATGATAATTATGATCATTACACATTAACGAGGTACTGCATCAAACAGAAAGGAAACAACATAACATCCCAAAAAAAAAAAAAAAAAAAACTGAAGCAAAGAAAGGACTTAATTAGCAGCTAGTGGATATGGGATATGGCTAGCAGTCAATCATGTGAAGAGTAGTACCTTTGGAAAACAGCAGCAGAAGTGGATGTGGATTGGCGAAACTCCAAGCTTCTACTAGAATAATATCTGATAGCTGATACCAAAATTGATAGTGCATCTATTATTAAGTAAGCAAGTTCATGAAAGATGCTTATGCTTTTCCTCATGATCACATTCATCACTACCGTTGCTGCTTCCTCAAACATACCCATGTTCTTAAACTTCTTCTTCTTCAATGTCAAACCTATGCAGGTGATGAATAGCCAAAATGAGGTCATATATTATCATTGCAGCATTCAAGCAGCCCTGTCAATATAATACTTTAACTTGTAGTTACTTAACTACCCTTTTCTATTCTCTTTTAAACGCCATTGCAAAATATGCAAATACAATGGTGCTCCTTTTTTTTCATGTTGTGTGTTGTTATAATGATTATTTATTGGGAAATTGTATGCATCATTATCAAATTTTATATTTTATTATAATTTAATTTTAAGATTTTAATTTGTATATTCTTTTAAACAACTGAAAAGTCAAGAGGAGAGAATCGAACTCGCGACATCACTTGAACCACTAAATTATAAATGAAAGATAATTTATATATTTTAATTATCTAATTTTTATTTATATTTTATAAATATATATTATTAATATTTTTCAAATAAATTTGATGAAATAAAAACAAAATGTTCAATGTATGTCACTTTTTGTTTCTTTTTTGATGGACGTACCTACAATTTTATAGTCCTATTAAATTTATTATATCTTTCAAATCAATTGATAATAAATTTTTGTCAGATCAAGACATGGTGAAATAGATGTAACCAAAAAGAGAAATTTGAGACTTGATGAAATAGATGTAACCAAAAAGAGAAATGTTTAAAAATGATAAGGAAATATATATTGAAAATTGTTGATGGAGCAGGGGCAGTTGAGTAAATATGTTATAGTAATGTGAGGCAAATTATGAAGACATAATGTGGACATCTTGAACCTATATTTCAATTTCACACACCAACTGTTGTTCAACCTCCATCTATCTTTACACTTTTTCCCTCAAAATGTCGACACTCCCTATCAATAATTTAATTATCTACATATAAATAATTTAATTATCTACATTTATAATTAATAGTTGCATTTTGTATGATCAGCTCGCAGTGTAATATATATAAATTAATGATGTATGATTAGCGTGTAATATATATAAATTAATGATGTATATTCAAATTTTTATTTTTTTTCTGCACTCCTCTTCCATCCAATGTGACATAAAAATAGTCTTCAAATTCAAAAAAAAAAAATCAGTTTTTATTTATTTATTTTTTTTTATTAAAATTCAATTTTATCCAATTTTATTTATAGTGATTGGTAAAATGAGACATTTAAATTAAACAGTTTAGTAATATAACTTTTAAAAGATATGTACCCATTAAGAGTTTAATTTTTACTTAAAAGCTTGGGTAAAATAAAGCATTTTGATTTTTACTACTTCATTGCTATGCAACGATAATTTATCTTTTACATATATCCTCATTCTATAGTAGATTTGAAGATTATAAATGACAAAAAAAAAAAAAAAATCCTTCAATAAAAAAAGAAAAGGAGTTTCTGCTCAAATCAATACTTAGAAATACTAATTAAAATATGCTTGTGTTTTCTTTTTTAAGAGTATAAGTCAAAAAGTATTTTCATTATATATGTCCAACACGCTGCTATTTTACAAGAGTAAAAATCAAAATATATTTTTATTACATACGCATATAAAAAAAAATACTACGTTTCTAAATTTTCTTTTTTAAAAGTTAAAAATACTTTTTCATTACATATGTTCACACGTTGTTATTTTATAAATATCTAATAAAATATTAATTCAAATTTTTTATAAATTAAGTGGTTAATTCTCATTATCATAAAAGGAGGAGATGGAGTAGGAGTTCGATCATTGATCTCCTCAACTAAATGTCCACATTTTTTACTGCTTGTGTTACTCGTGGGGGACAATATGCTATCAATTAGAATTTTCATTATATATTTTCAAGAATAAAAGTTGCTAAGTGTATTTTCATTATATATTTTCAAGAATAAAAGTTGCAAGTGTATTTTCATTATATATGTCCACATGCTATATCAACTTTTTTAACTTTTAAAAAAGTTGTTGCATAGTCAACTTCAAAACTATTTTGGATATTCAATTTGTATTTATTATTGTATTTTTTGTAATTTAATTTTATGTTAAAAATTAAGATAATTCAATAATTTTAGGTAATTTTGATGTACATTCTTATAATTTTATAATTTTTGATTGATCTTAATTATACCAATTAATTATATAAAATAAAAGATATGATTGATCCTTCTTTAAGGAATTATATTTAAAATTTTATTTTTGAAGATTAAAATTTGATGATAAAATTAGATTTAAGGTTGAAGGTAAGAAATATAATTAAAAAATGCATGCAAAATGAAGGAGGAAAAAAACATTAATAGAAAATTAAAGTTAATGATTTTTTAATTTCAACTGTTCACCTATATTACATGCTGGTTAAAAATAAGAAATGGAATTAATTAGCTAGATTAGTAAAGTTGTAGTGCAAAATTAATCAAAAAGGTAATATTTGGGTCAGTTATTTTTTGCTAAGAAATTCATGGGAGCAACATAGCCTTTAAGCCATTTGAGTGCAGTACAACTTGCACAAGTGAAGTCCATTAAGCCTGGCGCCGTAGATTAACAAATGCTGGACAGTGGACAGGACTTGTGAGCGAGTTGCTATGTTGCCCGGCTTTATTTTATCAGAGCCTTATTAGGCTCCTCACTCCTTGCAATGTATATATAAAATTAAATAAAATTTAAATTATTAAATTATTTTTTATTTAATTATAATTATATTAGACCTTTATATATATATATATATTCATTTAAATTTTAATTAAAAATTATTTACTTTAGATGTGTTACAATATTATATCAATAACTATAATTAAACAATAATTAATCTAAAAGCATCTAATTTACATATATAAATAGAAAATAATTGATCGATAATTATGATTAAATACTAATTAATTTTAACTATTTTTTATTATATATATACCCAATATCTAAATTTAGATTAAAAATACTGGTCCAATCCTCAAAAGCCCACAAAGAAATGTAAATAAAAAATCTACTTCTACCTCAATAAGGACTTGTTCCAAGTCCAAATCCAACAGTCATTCTGCAAATTCTCAACATTCTTTACATTTTATGAGTTCACCCTATCTCTTCTTACGTTTGTGCTTATTTAAAGGAAGAATTTTTGAACGGGTTATCAATATATATATGTGTGTGAACCTATAAGAGCCTTTAAGTCTATATTTAAAAATTTTTTGGCCAAATGTATAATTTCATCCTTGAACTTTACTTAAGTAATTTCTAGCACTACTCAACTTTTATTATGTTATATTCAACCTTTAAACTTTTATTTGGAACCTATCTAGCTCTTATTATACATAAAATCGAAGTATTCTATGAATCAATACAGATATGGACACATGAGAAACTTATATAAACTAAAATAATGTTCAATAAAAGAGAGGATATTATTAAAAATAAAATTTTTCTAACTTTTTTAATATTAATTTTTAATTTTATTGATATTATTTTAAGTTAATTTTAGCATTTATTGTGTTTAAAATTGTATTTTTATTCGTTTTGATATTGTATGAGTTCAATAGAATCAAAAAGTACAAATTGAAAAGTGAAAACGATTTAAAATAAAAATTTAAAAGTTGAATAAAAAAAATAAAAATTGAGGAGTGTGAGAAGTTAATAGTGTAAAGTTTAGGGGTGAAACTATGCAATTTTTTTAATACAAATTTATAGTTTCACAATTAAGTTTTAACCATATTTATGGTTTTCTATATTTTGTTTGAAAATTAATCTTTTCAATCCATTAGTTTTAATTCCAACAATGAATAATTTTTAAGTAAATTTTGGTATTTTTCTATCAAATTTATATAAGCTAAATGGGTGTCCGCGTTAGCTTAGGCATGAAAGCTTGTAAGTATGTACATGAACTAGTCAAAATCATCAGTGTTTGTGTGAGCTCATGAGAGCATCTGCTAGTGTTGACGTAATGATATGACACATACTCAATTAGTTTTGTCCCGAGTCCTAAGATTAATACGGCTTATGGAGTAGGAATAAGGTTGATGATTGCCATGGCTGTTGGTTGGTCAATCTTTATTGCCATGGTTCCTCTGTAAGCTTAGCTGCAGTTTCTGATGAATATAGTTGTTAAAAAAAATACCTCATTAGAATATCTTCGTTGTTGTTATACAACTATTTTAATGAGCTTTTATATGCTATCATTTTTTTGCATAAAGATTAAACTCCATTAACATCAAAAGTTCGCCAAGATCGTCACGCATAATGTCCTTCCATGTAATTACTTAACTGATCATGGGAAGTTTGTTAATGCCCTACAACTTATTGCTCCACCATGGTTTTTTTTAATTGAGTATGAGAAAATAAAGGTGGGATCATATTCAGATGAGGTTCTCTCATAAGTGCTTCTGCTTGAGGATGGAGAAGTATTCCACTCACTAATTGAAATTCAATCTCATGTCTTATAGGACACAAATTTGTCCTTCATTTTAGGAATTGCAAGAGGAGCATAACTTACCATCGCTAATCATCGTGAATGGCTTTTCATTCACCTTTAGCCCAGTGAGCCCACGTGTTGAAGATTATCCTCGACTAGCATGCAACAGATGTGTCTTCTTGGTGAGAAAAAGTCCCATACAATAGGTAATGATGGAGAATCCTCACATGACAAGACTTCAAATTTATTAGAAACCAAGAAAGAAAAGTTAGGTCAAATAAAAAAAAAAAAAGCTCAATCAAAGCTCAAGATGAGCAAATCAAGCCTATACCCAGAGTTTAAGTCCAAAGATGCCAATGTTAAAAATTCCAAGGTTTAGTTAGAAGAGTCCTCTTTAGGAACGGACAAGTCTGCTCATCATCAAACTACCAAATCAAAAAATCATAAATTTAAGATAAAGGAGCTGACCAGAGCTTCTCTTCTTGGTTCCAAAGAAAAGTCAGGGAAGGCTAGCGACAATGAAAATATGAACCAAGTCCAAGAAAACCAAGCTTGGCTGGAAAAGGAAAATTCAAAGCCTCGACTAGTGAGGAGGCAGAAAACTGACTTAATGGTATTAAGCTCCTAGTTTTACTTTTTTTTTTTTTTTGCTTATTACTATTTGTATATGTTTCCTGCTACTTTTGGCTAATATGTTTTACATGTTTAAGCAGGATATTCTTGGAGCTTTTTTTTCTCCTCATGGAAATTTGATCTCCTTCTCCTAGTCATTATTAGTACTCCCATAAAAATGGAAAGTAATATCTATGACAATAAAGTGACTACTTTCAAGGTAGTCTCAATGAAAAAGTAGTGAATTTGCCTCATTAGGTATTGTATTTTGTTTTTAGGAATGGGTTCTTAGGACATTCATAATGGTTTACACTTTAAAGAGTGTAATACTCATGCTACATCATCACTTTATTATTCTCTCTTTCATTATACATTTTCTTACTATAAATTGCACTCAAAAAATTATAATAGTATGGACCTACTATCAAATCGTATATTTATTTTAATAATTGTTAATACATATCTCCTAAATAAATAAATTTATTTTCTAAAAAATGTTTTCAATAATTTTTAAAAATTAATTTATTACTTACAAAAATTTTATTAATTTTCAAAAATTTTATCACAATCATCCTTAATTAAAAAAAATTTATTCAATTAATTTAACTTCATCACATAATTTAAATAAATGGAAATATAAGTAATAAATATAATAAACACTACTTTTATTTGTTATTGTCCCTAAATCTTTCCCAAATATGCTTGACCAAATCTAATTGAAGTTGATGATGTACTTCAAGATCACTTAGTTTCATACTTCTTTGAAGGGAATTTTGAAAAAAAAAAGTCAAAAAAATTAAAATAAATGAAAAGAATTACTAGTTACCTTTACAAATTGACAAAAGTTAAAAACTTAAAATAAACTACTAGTTTACCATTGCAAATTAAAAAAGCCCTGCAAAAGTCAGGCCAAAGGCCCATGATGTGTGTCATGGCCATGAAACACATTATGGTCGTTACACTCTCACAATGGTGAGAGTGCATGTGTTATGTATAATAAAGGGTATTGCACCCTCTATTACACACCACTGTGGATGCTCTGAGTTGTTGTATACTTTCGTTTTCTTTATGAAAACTTATTTCCAAAAAGACAATATAATTGTAAGAAAATAACCTAAATCAGTAAATAAAACTATTACATTATTAGATCCACTAATATTGTAAAGCAAACCATATGACCGGATGGTAAATAAAATTGTTACATATGTAGATCCACTAAAATTTTAATCAAACTTTATATGTTGACTTTTTAAATAGATTAAACCACCATAAAATTAAAAAAAAAACACTAGATCTTTTAAGAAAATAAAAAAATATAAGGGTAAAGGTGCATTTTGGCCCCGAATGTTTTGCCCAAGAAGCATATATGCCCCTTTTCTATTTTTTGGGGCAAATAAGTTACGTTTAGGCAGAAACAAGTTTTTTGGCCCTCCCAGCTGACATGGCAACAAACGGTAGGTGAGGGCCGTTAAATGATGGATGACATGGCATTCACCTCCATTTAAATGTGATCCAACATGAAGCAATAAAAAATCCCTAATTCACAAAATCAACAACGCACAAAAAAATCAAAATCAAACAACAATGTCGACATCTTCTGCAACAACTGGAAGAAGTAGCAGGCGAAGTAACAACGATCTTGATAATGAGGGACGTCGAAGGGGAAGAAGTAGCAGGCGAAGCAATTTTGAGCTAGACTATGAAGGACCACCAAGGTACTGCAGATGTCGAGTGAGAGCTCCTCGATGGACATCCTGGACTAATGATAATCCAGGGCGGAGGTTCTATGGATGCCCATTTTATGAGGTCAGGTAGGTGTATATGAATTTGTTCTGTTATTAAAACAGTGAAAGGAAGTGCTAAAAATTGTTATGATTGTTATTAGGTACATGGTCGTGGATACTTTCAATGGCATGATGAGCCAATGAATGAGAGAGTGAAGGAAATAATTAATGAGTTGAAATTAGAGAACAAGCTTTTACAAGCTAAAAATAAGAAGTTAAAGGTTACAACAATGCAACGGTGTAGGGATGTTGATGCTGAAATTGCATAATTATGGCTTGAATTTAGACGATTGAAAAAATAAAAATGCAGGAATGTGAACAAGCAAAATAATGTGAAATTTGCATATTATGCAGTGGTTATTTCTTGGTGTTATTTCTTTATTTTATTTCTTTTGCTTTAGTGTACTGTGTTTGTAATGGAAATCATGTAAAACTTTAACTTAACTGTTAATGAAAATTGCATGGCTTTTAGAAGCCTATAAGAGTATGATTGTTCTATTCTTATGATTATGTATTGTTGTTTAGCTATTGGATTGTTGATATCAACATTAGCTTGCTTCTTGAAATAAACCAACATGAGCTTAATTATGCACAATCTAATAAAGGGAATCATCATTTCATATAAAGATAGCATGAAAGCTATTAAAATGTATGCTTATACATCAATTTTGTTGATACATGTATAGTTTGCACAACAACTTCCCAAATAAATCCACAAGTTTAAAACCAAAAAATGAAGACACCAACATGAGGCATTATTGCATGCAAAAGAAAATATAGATGTTGTGCAATCCTATGCAAATTCAGCATAAAAATCATGTCTAAAACCTATCCAAAATGAGCAAAAAATACACAAGCAGTCCAAAAAGACACCTATAGACAACATATATATATACCCTATTACATAGATGGACCCCCTATTCTACAATTCAGCATCTGTGGTTTTGGCCTTTTTCCTCTTATTTGCAATTTGTTCATCCGCTTGTTTTTGTAGCTGTCTTCTGGTGATAGCTAGAGCTCCTCTCCAACTCAGTCCTGGTGGCTGAAAGGGTAGATCGGTTGCATATGAAACTTGTGATCCATCTTTTTTGAACCTGATTTCCCTAGATGCAGTCACTTTATTTGGGGCCTTTTTCCACAACTCCCTTTCATTAGGAACAAGGAACCTTGTTTGTGCATCAACATTAATTCTCTCCTCTCAAAGGTTTACACCTTATGAAATTACTTACTCTGACTCTTGTCCAGGCTGTTACAAAAGAAAATAATTACTAACTTGCCATGTAAACACCATATTTGTAAATTAAAACCATCAACACAATCAGTAAAAATAATTAACTCACATTATAAATTTGTTCTCCTGTGCTTTCATTTATATAAATACCATGGCCTCTATTTATCCGTGACCTCCTAACATATGTACCTCCCAAACTTCTAGCTGTCTCTTCTTAAAAAACTTTCTGTTTCCCTTTGTTTGATGTTGAATTTCTACTAGATGTTGAATTTCGCATAAGAGCAATGGAATTAGGATTAGGTTCACCAGCTCGGTCAGGTTGATTGGCAGGTTGATCAGGTTCAGTTGAAGCCTGGGGGACATTTTGAAATTAAAAATAAAAAACAATTGTCAACATTGAAGACCACTTGCATCCAATATAAGTTAAGGAATTATACCTGATTTCCCTTGTTGGGACAAGTCTTCCTATTATGACCCTCCGTGTGACACAGACCACAAACTTGTTTAATGCCTTTCTTTGAAAGCTTGCTTGCATTCTGTCCGCTTGTGTTTTTCTCAGTTGAAGCTCAAACTCTTTTAGTTTTAGGTCTGCCAGGCAATATGGGGAGTGGGGGAGGTTCTATTAGCTAAAATTCATGCACCTTGTAAAATCTTGGCCCAGGGACAAGAAGTAGTGGATATTGGTAGGTGGCCAAGTAAGTGGTCTTATAATACCACTTCGAAATCACTGACATTGGCTCAATTTGAGAGTGGTACAATGCGCAGATGGCATGAGAACAAGGGATTCCAGTGAGTTCCCAAGCTCTGTATGTGCACAATTGCTTATCCAAAAAGAAAGTATGCTTATAATCCCCTTCTCCTATCTTATATCCAACATCACCATTGAAGACAACTTTGCATCTAATGCAATTGTCTTTCCAATCTTGAAATAACCTCATACAAGTTGGACTCCATTCGTTAATCCAATTTACAGCCATCTTCTTGTTCTCTTTGATCATATTCATTGAAAGCAATCTAATGTCTTCAAGCATACTAATAATTGGTTTAAATCTTGTTGCAAAGATCCATGCATTGAATGATTTGGTGAAGTTATTGTCTACCACCATTGATTTGCATCTCGAGCTAAAGTAAGCTCTATAGAAATTATGAGGAGGGTAGCATAATAAACCTTCTGCTGCCCTTTGAGAAACTTGACCCAACTTCTCCAAATTGTCCTTGAACTCTTCTTTATATGTGCTCCAAGCACAGACAAAGAATTTCTTCTTTAATTCATTGCCAGTCCACTTCTTGCTCCAATTTATGTAAATGTGTCGAGCACACCATCTGTGCTCAGCCTGAGGCAACACAATCATTACATCATCAATTAATCCCTATTACAAAAAGAAGTTAGTAGTTCTTGAACTTAAGTATTCAACATCTCAAATAAAAGCATTAACACGTTACTTCACTCACCTTTTGCATATCAGAAATAAATGTCACCTTACTGCTATCTCCCAATTCAAGTTCTTGGACTAGCCAACACAAGAACCACCTCCAATTGTTCTTATTCTCCTTATCCACTATTGCCCATGTAATTAGTAGCATTTGATCATCACCATTAATCCCCACAGCAGTTAATAATTGCACCTTTACAAACACCCTTTAAGAACCATCCATCAAGACCAATAATTGGTCTACATCCAGATTTCCACCCCTTCCTAAGTGCATCAAAACATATAAACATTCTTCTAAAGACCCATCTACCTTATTTCAATAATTCATTACACAATTATATTTCAGCTTTGGTGCCTGGACTGTTGGTTTTCAATGCTGCAGCATATGCTTGGAGTTGTTGAAATTGGACTTTTTAGCTACCATCAAGTTCTTGGATGATCATTCTTTTTGCTCTCTTGCACTTATGAAAACTAACATTGATTTTCAACAATTCTTTTGCTTCATACTGCATATCCTTCACCTTGAAAGCATGATTGTTGTATATCTTCTTCTTGAAATGGTTGGCCAAATACTTAGCACTTGCACTTGGAATTGAAAAGTGCCTAAAGCATCTATGTTCAGCTTTTAGTGTTTTAATTGCTAAACCAGGATTTTTTCCATCTTTTGAAATCTGAATCATAAATGGACAACCCTTTTAATTTCTACACTTTGCAACAATCCTCAATGGCTCGTTAGGATTAAGTTTTAGCTTATATCCAAACTGGACATCATATTTGGAAATGGCCTCCCTTGCTAGGTCATTCCAAGCATCAAATGACCTTGTTCATGTTGTCCATCATATCTTACACCCTCACTCTCTATGGGTGGTTCAGGTTCATCATCTATTAACTCATCAGATGATTCAACTTCACTACCATCACTCTATTCTTCTTCATTATGTTCACTAACATAACCCTCAAGCCCCACATAATTGTATTCATGGACATCATGCCCTGCATTGCTACTTCCCCCTCCCTCTAATATAGGTGCATCTCTAGGTCTAGGTATATGTGGATTTTCAGGTTCAGTTTCAATTTGTGTTGGTTCATGATCAGGTTAAGTATCAGTTTGTGCAGGTTCATAATTCAAATCATCAGTAAACTCAGCCCAATTCTAATTCTCACTGTTCAAATTAACCTCAACCTCTGTTTCATTAATATTCCCACCCCCTGTTTCTTTTGATTTTTTCCTATTTTCCCAACCAATCTCTAATACCTGAGGCATATACAACGGGGTATCCAAAGCATCATCAACATAAAAGTTTATTTGTCTCACCCATGAGTATTTACTAATGTAATTTAATATCCTTTTCACTGTATTATCATCATGCACTAAAAATAAACCATCTTTTAACTCCGTACTCGGTTCTAGCACAAAAATTTTCTCAATCGTCTTAAAACCATGAGTATTTTTATATCTAAATAACAAGTCTTCATAACACAAGTAATCAGGATCGAAATCATACAGGATGTCAGTTTCACCCTTGACATATTGAAGCTTCGATTCAATGTACTTCCAAGTACCAGCATAATAAAAAATACCATCCACAGTACATGCCATTGCTGAAATCAAAATGAAAATAACAGACAATCAACAAGATAACTCAAAAAAATGCACCTTTTTAACTCCAAATAAGACATGCAATGACATTTACCTCCTGCCTTCAACAATGATAGAACCTCTTGCCTTCACCAATGCCTTTAACAATGACAGATCTACCTTTTTTATCCCTCCTTCCGCACCCAAATGGCAATGGTAATTACCAGGTACATCGGTAATTTTCTTGAAGGTTAGGGTTTCAACAGAAATCAAAAAATGGGATTTTTTTCTCTCTTCTCAGCTTTTCTCTTAGAAGTGGTTGGGAGAGAGTTAATGTAGATCAGTTTAAGAGCGCCAAAATTTTGCTTCCCATATAACGTTAATCAGATGTGGAATGCATGGGCTCCATTGATGCTTGCATGGCTTCCATGTCACTTAAATAGGTAGCGGCTCACTGTTTTCTCTTCAGCTCAATGTTAATGAGGGCCAAAAAACTTATTTTCTGCCTAAACCTAACTTATTTGTGCCAAAAAATAAATAAAAAAGGACATATCTGCTCCTGGGGCAAAACATCTTGGGCAAAATGTACCTTTACCCAAAATATAAAAATGAGAGACTTAGATTTGAAATTTATCTCATTTACAAACTAAAGTATAAAAAAAGAAAAAAGGAAAGTAAAACATGGTGGATTTTGGCATTTGCAGTTATGTCATTTAATTTATGTATACAAAGATGAATTTTGCATTTTTTTCAAACATTTGTTTAATTAAACAAAAGCCCGAATGCTAAAAGATACAATGTTGTGTTAAACTAAGAAACGTGGCTTTTCCAAAGAGATTGAGCACTAGTTATAGGAGTTACTCCCATTATATAAATTTTATAAAAGTCATTTACATCACTTGGTAGAATATAAGATTAGGCAAAAGTAAAATAATGATCCATTAAGAAAAGAGCAACATATTGAAGCCTATTATAAGAAGACTTGAAAGATGGATTGGTACTAAGCTAAGTAAAATGGGCTACTTGAGTGTTAGTTTTTAATTCACTTGTGAGCTCGTTCTTTTTTAAGTTAGACTATAAAGTCATATACTCTAAGGAAGCCCTAGATGGAGAAAAAACATTCACCTTTATTCTTTCTATAAGTAATTTCTTACTAGGGTTAGTAGCGTCCCATGCATTCCTAGTCTTATCATCTTATTGATTGCCATCATCAGCTACAAACAAGACTTTTAATAGGAGCATGCTTGCATCGCCAATAAGAGCTAGATACCTTCCAAATAAGGAAAAGACACCTTACATTAGGTTGCAATACCTAAGGAGACATACGCTCCACCTACTTGCATTTGAGTTGGTTGTGGAATTGCCTCTGGTGAAGTAGATCAATGTTAAAGTTAACCAATATATCTCTGATTCCTGAGCAACCATACTGTTACCCAAATCATTAAGTCTATGATTTTTCTTATGATTAATATTCTTTCTTAGTTGTGCATGAATCCATGGACCATAGGTAAAATTTTACCTTATTCTTTGAGATATTTCTTTGCCAATTTTAAAAGGTTTGCATCATCGAGCAATAAGACATGGCTTTTTACCCAGCCAACTTCTTTTGCACATAAATTAATATACCCTAGGAATAAGAAGACTTACCCTTCTCCTCTTGAAATCTTGGAGTAATAGTTGCATTGTTGGAATCATTATCTCCCTTATCATATTGAGAATGAGAAACCTTTCTTTGAGTTGCCCTTGTAACAATCCCACTCTTAGTCATCCAATTAATAAAAATAGCTACTGGATCGTTGTTGTTATGTACTTAAAAAAGCTCCCTCATTTAAAAGAGGATAAAATCACATCAAGAGAAGTGCTATAATGGAGACACATTCCACTATTAGTGTATGGCATACAAGAGCCAACAAAAGATGGTTATGCATAAAAGATGAAGAAAAGTTCAAAGCCAATAAAGAAATCGTAAAAACTAAGAACACATAAAAGTCTACAAAAAGAAGACTAGAAAACATTACAAAGAGAGCACCCATATCAAAACAGTTATGTTGTTGGATGACCTTTATATTTACATCACTTAGTTTTTTTATTGATAACTCCAAGATTAATTCAGCTTTAAAACCTATGCACATAACAAGAACTTAGGTGAGCTTGAAAGAACATTAAGAATACAAAACACTTAATTTATTTATTAATATCCTTATGAGAGAATAAGTAGAATGTATAGAATATGAAGAATATAAAGGATAGAATGTGCATAATATGTAAAGAATATAAAGGATAGAATGTGCATAATATGTAAAGTAGTGAATGAATGAATATGAGAGAGTATAAAGGGTATATGTATAGATGTATAGCTTAAACCTAGTTGAAGTTGGACTTCTATCCTTGTCCTTGTAGGACTAGTTGTCCTTATTAAGAAAGAAATGGATTTTTTTTTCATATGAATTTGAAGCTCCTTATGGGCTTTTGAATGTTGGACTTCCTTATAGGCATAATACATTTGTGGCCCTTGTACTTATCAGTTTTTGTCAGTTTATATATGTGGCCCCTGTACTTATCACTTTTTGTCAGTTTGACACCTCTACTTATAGTTTTGCTATTTTAACACCTCAACTTGTCTAAAATGTAATTGTTAAATCCTTATCAACATACATGACATATAATAGCGAATTAGCATATGCTGTAAGGATTTGACTAACCAAAATGAGTTATTAGATCAATGCATTTTAAACGAGTTTAAGTGTTAAAATGACAAAACTGTAAATTGATGTGTTTCAATTGTGCCCAATACAAGGAGTTGCTGACGTATTATGCCTCACATAAATAAATGAAATTTTATCAAGGTGAGTATAATTCTTTGTTTCTCTCCTTTGTGCACAGTAGTTTGGGGTTTGCTTCTCATGGGGTGTAGAATAGAGCTTTCTAGGTAATTGCTAATTAGAAAGTCCACATGCCATGTTTAGGAATTTTTTTTTCAATGGAAATATCATTCTAGTAACTAAACAATAGTCCATGTAAGGGGAAAACCATTACAAAGACTTCCTGGTATCCCATAATCTACCAAAATCATAACAAAATAAGGTTAAGAGTAACCTTAACTCCAGAACCTTACCGGGACTATTTCTTGAGTAGTCTTTTTTTTAGTCATGAAAAAACTCTACTTAACTAACTAAGTTTTTGCATGACTAAGTACCTAGAGTGAAATAAAAGAGTTCTATCAAGAACTAAACGAACAACATAAGATTTGAAATTTCACATAGGACCAAAATAAAAGCTATATGCTAACATAGCTCGTCAAGCCTTTGAGGTTGTTCTAGCAACAACCACTTGTAATTCATTTTGAGAAACTCTAGCTTTTTAATGGAATCACTACAACAAGTTTCAAAATTGACAACGACAAACTACAAGAGAATAAAAGAAAAATAACCTACAAATATACAAACTATAGAAAGCAAATGGAGAGCTAACAAAAAGGTAGTCTGCAAAACCTAAGCCATCTCGGGTTTAATTAATAGAGATACTTTCTCCAAGCTTCTAACCAAAGGAACACTGAATCCTGACCCGGACTAAAAGTCTTCACAGCTTCATCAGGGAAGTCTTCCTTTTGTAGTATCATTGCTCTTTGGCTCCTTCTCTGCGAGTGCTTCCTTTGGTTCCTTCATATAAGCATCAAGTCATTCTCTTTATCACAACACATATCTAATAAGAAGATTCAGAACAAATTGAGTTTGATGGATAAATTCCTTTCTGAAACACCAAAATCGACACAAAAAAACCTTGAAGTGAGATACAACCCACACTAGAAATGAGATCATATCTCAAACTAAATTATGTATACTGTAGAAAACAGAGAAAAGTAAAAAAAAAATAGATATTTCCCAAAATCAGGAAAAAACACAGAAGGAGTCAGATGAATAGTAAAAGCAACGAATTTTTTTTTTCCTCTTACAAATCAAATCATAACAAAAGTTAATAATATCTGGGACTTCTTTCTCTTGAACAAATGGAAAGAAATGACAATAAAACTTATTTTACATATAGAGCTCTCTCTAGATAATTGCTAATTAGAAAGTTAACATACTATACTTATTAGCCGTTTTTTTTGAGAACATGACTTCCCAACGTGGGATTTCTATTTATTGGTCGTGTGATCACTAACGCAGCCAACAAGAGTAGACTAGTGATGTTATTTATTGAAGAATCTTATCTGTATTCTCCACTCACTAACTCATTCACTTGCTCTCCCTTCATACCTGTGTCTGTAAATTTAACCACCACTGCTGCTACTTAAAGATTCAAACGCGCCAATACCTAATGACTCCTGTTGCCTTGAAACCCATCCTGTAGGGACAATTTATTGCCCTCTTGTTGTTTTGTGTTCTTTTACTAGCTTTCCTTTTATTTATTAAAGATTAAACTATTTATATATTATTTTTTAAAACTAGGAAAAAAAATATATTCCTACGGGTCATAAATTAAACTTATGAAGAGAATTTTTATTTTTAGCTACTCAACTTTATATATTCATAATAATAATAATACTTTTTTATTAAAATATATAATAATTAATTTTATAAAATAATAACAATAAAATTTTATTATGTAGAAGAGAAAATAATGATTGAACCACTTTTTTCTTTTTGGTGTGGCTTTGGTTGTTTATTACACACTTACTTTTTTTTTTCCTTTTAGTGTGCATGATAATGCACAAAAGCAAAATGAAAAAAAGGTGATATAAAGTTAAAAGATTCTTCATTTATAGTGGCATTATAATTAAGTCAACCTTTTTTATTCAACAATTTGCATTTTTCTTGAGTAAAAAAAAAATTCTGTAATGAATTTAAAGTAATCATAATTGTGAATTATATAACGTTTATAATCCTTCTCAAAATAGAAAATTCATGATAAATAAATTAAGCTAATCCACTGTTAATATATTAAAAATAAAGAAAATTAAAGTTAAATTTACTTAAATCAATCAATCTAATCCCGATTATTATGTATTCCTTTTTATTGTTAAAAGGGTGTCTTTCTCAAATGGGAAGAATACAAATAAAGAGCTAAATATTAAATCCCAGTTAGGGTTCCTGCAATGAGTATGTTGTTGGGAAGGAGAAAGGGCATCAGATCACTTCACTTGATATTGCATACTTGATTTGAAATTGCATATATGCCTTTGTCCACTTCAACTTGATTCTTGTAGACCCACATGTTTCGCTTGGCAAGCTAATTTATGGGCATGTGTTGTGCGGTTGCATATATGTTTTAGTTTTATACAGGCTGCCAGGGACCTCACTTCTTTAATGCACAGATTCACTATTAATTAATATGGATCATCAATGACACCCTACGGATAAAAGGGCCACAATCAACAATAACTTTTTGATTGACATTGATTGGTTGGTACATTAATTAATAGATTCATCTGTATTCCATACAAGAGATTACTCAATTTGCTTCTTTTTAAAAGTGTTGATTCAAAATCAAGATCTTTGCTTCCCAGGCACCCAGTGGGATCCTGATTGCAATTCGTAGGCTGCTAGCGAGGGAGTGGCTGCAGCATATTTACTGGGAGGCTAATTGCTGTGCTGACCTTTTAGCCTCAGTGGCTAATCATCGGCCCATTGGCAACTATTTTATCACAATATTATCACAGAACTTACCTCCAGATTTACCAAGCTGTTTGTTTCATGATGCAACTGGTGTCTCGTACTACCGCGCTATTATGATGTAATTTCTGGCTTTTGCCGCCCTCTCCTTAAAAAAAATAAAATGTTACTGTTTTGCCAAACCTCGAAGAGTCAAGTGGTATTGTTCACTTTAAAACATATATAAGTTAAGATTCGATCTGTAAATTCTTTCCTTACTTCTTCCATTTTAATCACCTGACTTGTGACTCTTCAAAGTTAATATAGCAGTGCAATCTTCTCTACTTTATCCTCCCTAACACTATGCGTGACAATTGCACTGGAAAAGGAAAGAAAGATTTTTAAAAGGGAAGGAAAGGAAACGGAGGGAAAATGAAGAGAATAAAAACTATAATTTTATTGTGTTTGGTAATTTAAATTTAATTAATAAAAAAGAGAAAGAAGAAATGTTTAAAAAAATAAGATTTTAAATTACAATGTGTTTTAGAGTTGAAATATTTTACACTCCACTTTAGGGTGTAATCAATTTCACCTTATATGAAAAAAATGAGAGAAATAATTTCACCTCAATTTCATACTGGGGTGTAATCAATTTCACCTTATATAAAGGAAATGAGGAGGAAATAATTTTCCCTCAATTTCTTTTCTCATCCATTAAATTTTAATAGTCAAATAACATAAGATCTAATTTTCCTTCTATTTCCTTCATATTCCTCTCAATTCATGTAAAGTGTAAAGCCTTTTTTTTTTTTTGTTGCTGTTACTTCATCTTCTTCTACTTGTGTTTCAAGCGTTAATTTTTGGCCATCTTTGATCAGAAATTGATCCTTATTAAAATAAAAGTTAGTTTATCTAGATTTAGAGTTAAATTTCTATTTTGTTAGAATTTTACTCTCTCAGTGAAAAATTTTTGAATTTGGAAAGAATATATCATTTTTGTGCTTGCATTATGGAGAGGAAGACATTATTCATCTCAAGAAAAACATGATTTGATTGACCCATTATTTAAATTTTTTTTGATAATTTACAAAATGAATTTTGGCACATTCATTATTTCACTGAGAATACTAGAGTATTGTTTCAACCTGTCATTCAAAATTCAAGTTTTTCAAGTCAGTTGGCTTTCATTTACCAAAATACAAATCCTTTTAATGTGGCACCGATATACTAATGTATCTGTAGCTCTATTTTCTTATGTAATATTCTCCTATTCTCTTGTGATGTATCTTCTGAGAGCAATATTACTTCAAATTTAGTGTTATATAATGTATCAACAAATTATAAAATAAAAAGTTTGAGAATTTTACGTTATATTTTCAAGGTTTATGCCTTTATGGGTATCAAAATTAAAACGTCTATAATTTATTATAAATTTATTCTAATTTTAAAATTTGAATAATAATAATTTAATTCCATCGACTATTTTTAATTTTTACACAATGTACAATTCAAGTAGAATTAATAAAATATTTGAAGTAATTTTTTATCAATTTTAATTAAAATATATAGTCTAGGATACATTTACTAAATTTTAAAAGTTTAAATAAATTTATAAAATTTCTAAAGTTAACTAATAAGTATGTTTAATAAAATAAATATAATTTTATAAAAATTACTTTTTCCGTCCTTAAAAATAATTATATTTTTTTCCTTATTAAATTTTCCTATTTTATTTTATTTTTTCCAATCGTTAGAATTTAAATGATTTAATTCTCCACCACAAGGAAGCGAGATTAGGTTTGAAAGGTTTGAACTCTTTTCCACTTGGATTACTTGTAGTGGACCTTATTTGATTATTATTATTTTTTTAGAAATTTATTTGACTATGTTATTATTAGCACAATTTGTGTTCTAAATACAATATAAAATTTGAAAATAAATAGCACCACGGTAAATGCACGATTCAATTTGAGCAATATCTTAAATTCAAGATTTTCTTTTTTTTTTCCTTTTCAAATAAAAAATAAAATATATACAACTCGGCAAATGAGAGACTTAGAAGGATGTTTTTCTCATGGCACGAGTGAAGAAGGCAACAATAAAACATCCATATGCAACATAGTAATTAATAGATAAAAGGTCACCTTTCCAAATCAAGAGATTGCAAAAAGATATGGATAATAAGCCAAAATTAAAATTAATTAATTAGGATTAATAGTTGTGTACATACAGTGAGATTTTATTTTTCTTTGATAAGACAAATATTGCTAAGTAATAGAGTAGGTGGGGCTAAAAGGAGGAAACAAAACTTGACATCTTCCTTAATTTAAATGCTCTTTTTCTTTAACGAAAAAGGAAAAAAAATAAAGCTTTTAACCAAAATCTTGAGCCCATAATTACATGCTAAAATTCTTATATTTTTGGCTCTTCTACACACATCAATGAGTAGCTTCAAATTCAAAACACATCATCACCACTTTCTTTTCAAGAGTTTGCCCTTTTTTTTCAGCTTACAAATGTTGACCACTATTTTTTTTTAATACATGACATAAGAACACTATTAAGACAATAATAAAAATTAAAAAATTAAATTCAAGTTTTTTTTAACATGAAAATTTAAATTTAAGTTTTTCTTATATCTTTGAGAGCTTTTTAGCCATTAAGTCAAGGCTGACCGGCAATGTTGACCAAGAATGGCACTTGCTCTTAGATTAAAAAATTTTCAAGTAGCAAAATGCGTGAACATTTTGTTGAGAAAATCAGGAATCGAAACCCACATCCCCACCCTCTATCTCCTCCCCTTGTGATGTTCAATTTTAACTAATTGATCTAGTTGTTAAAAAAAATAGGAATAGTATGTAACAGGAGTTAATGACAAAATCACATGACATTAACTTATTAACTTGGCCATGTATCTATTATTTAGATAAGTTTTTAACTACTTTCATTTCAAGTTGAATTGAATTTGATATAAAATATGTATTTTGACCAAATTTGGGCCCTTCCCTTTTTTTAGTGTTAATACAGTGTGGATTGAGCCTTCAGCAAAAAGAAAAATAAAAGTTTAAAATATAACATAAAGGGAAGAAAATAATTATTTAAGGGAATTTATATGAACTGTTCTGTTGAATTTTAAATCATTTTCTATGTTTATGAATTTGAAATTGAAGTTATCTAATTGTAAAGATGAATATTCATTGATTGTGTAGGATTCTATATTTTTTAGTCTGTTTAGTTGTGAATATTTATTTTCTTTTGATTAATTGATGGAAATTCAGTGTCATTGAATTGTTATTTTATTCTAGGATATAGTGTATGGTTTAGGTTGCAGTTTTAAAGTCATACTTTTGTGTTAGTTTTAATATTCAGAATTGTATATGAAACTTATAATATACCAAAAGTATACTTATTGTACATTGAAATATATTTACTATTATTGTTTATGTGTTTGTTTTTATGTCTTCTTTTACTCTGTGTGTTTATGAGTTTTTTTCTTTGATTATATACAATATTTTATTGTATTTGAGAGTTAGTTTGTAGACATTATGTATGTATTCAAAAAAATGACTTTGATTCTATATATTAATTGTATCAAATACAGAATATAAATGAAAAACAAACCAAACATTTTCAAAAATTAATGAAACTAAGATTGAAATAGATTTTTCAAAACCAAGGGACAAGTAGTACTTGCTTTGCAGTTTTATTATATTATTTTTTTAAAGAGCAAATACAATTGGTTTTGTAAAAATTTATAAAAATATATAAATAGAGTTTTCATTATTCTTTATAAATCTCAATATAGTGGTAACATACAGTTTTGTATACAAAAACTAAACTAAATGTAAACCAAAAGTATTTCAAGTTTCATTCTCTATTTGCTAGATTTTTGCATGTCTTTCTAATGTGTCTATATAATCTACATCTATGATCTACCACACCTGTTTTCAGCTTTAAATTTCCATGGAGATTTGCATCTTCTCTTTTTAGGTCTTCCTAGTTGAATTCTTCCTTTTAGAGGTAGCACAACTATGTCTTTGACGTTTGGTATGCTCCATGTTGACTGGGTTAGAAGCAGGTAGATTAATGTTTCATATATTGCAAGCATTGTATCTTTTAGTAATGTGATGAGTAGTTGTAACGTTCTTGATTTAGCTCCCTTAAAACTACTAATGCGTGCTCACATAATAGTTGGACAATCTAAAATTTGTTGCATGTGCATATTTTCTCTTTTAGGTCTACTATTTATGGTTTTTCCTTATAATAGACACTAAACAGTTCATCATTTGATCTTCTGGCCTAAAAAGAATTTTGTATGGTGTTAAGTGATAATTGTTCATTGAGGTTTCAAGATTAAGAAATAAACATTGATTATATATTACATGGATCATATATGAAATATAAAACAAAAGTATTTAGTTTTAGAAATAGAGAACAAGATTAATAATTAAATAAGCATCTCCAAAACCCTCAAACAAATTTTTCACCCAAACGAAAAACCTAAAGTATTAAAAAATGAGTTTGAGTTTAAGAAATAGTCAGTGCTTGTGTATTTTATGTAGCATATTTGAAATATGAACCCAGAATATTAAGAATTGACCTTGAGTTTCACAGCTTTTATGTAGTTCTCATTCAACATTTCTTTGGGCTTTTTTGTAAATTTTTTAAATGTACCTCTTGCAATCTTTTTATTTATTGAAGTTCATTCATGCATCAATCCACGCAAGTATTCTAGTGGAGTTGTGATTGGGAGTTTTCGTGCAGATTTAATTGCATAATTGAGAGATTCAATAATGTTTAATGTTATTGTCATGTATCTATTGTATGTTGAATGCACTTTTTGTCCACTTTTCTTATCCAATACGTTCTTGGTTAGTTACTGTTGCTCCGTTCTCCATTGTAATGAATAAAAACTAGCAATTTTTCTATTTCTACAAGTTTGAGATGTATCATAAACGTGAAATATACTAAAAGTATTCTAAAATGGAAAAAAATACATGTGAAATTTCTGTGCTTTCTATGAGCTCGATTCAAATCTATGTTTTTATTTTTTTTTTAAGAAACAATGATAAAATTTTGATGATTATATATTGGATTTTGAATTTGAAACAATTTGTGTGATGTTTTTCTCATAGAAAAACTTATATATTTATGGATTCACAACTAAATTTTTTGGAGAAATTTTATTTTTAAATTCAATCACAAGAATATGGTCTGGCATGCATGCATTGAACATTGAATTAAATTTGTTGAAAAAAATTCAAAGAATTGAATTAGAGTTTTTTACCTTGAACCTCTGTGATTGTTGTTGCTTCGTTTTTGTTTGCTTGTTTTCTTCTTCTTGAATGAATGTTGCTTGATGGAATCTTATATATGATTCAATGAATGTTGCTTTTTATTTTTTGATTGAAGATGATTTTGTTTGTTTAAATTTTTTATTTTTGAGCTAAATGAAATTGAATGGAGGTGTTGGAAAGAATAAATGTGGTTGCTTGATTGAAAAATTGAGGCTTTTTTTGAGTTACAAAGTTTGCAGAGTGTGGAGTTGTGAGCTTAGGGCGTCGATGAATGAGGAAAGTAGACATGTAAATATTTTTTTATTTTAGGGTATGCGTGTAATTTTGAAAAAAATAAGGTATTTTTATTGTTGAGATGTGTTCTGGGGCATTTTATAATGATCCCTAAATAAAACTGAGTTCTTAATTGGACTTAAACATTGACCTAATTTTTGGATCTAGACCCCAATATAATCTCCTTTGTTTGGATAGAAATGAACTGTAAAACTTCCATATAGAATTATTAGGCGAGTAATAATTGCAGTATAATAATTAATTTGTTAACTTCATTTGATAAATAAAAAGTAATGGATAAGTAGTTGATGTATCAAAAAATAATTGTATTTATGATTTATATAATTAATTTTAAAAAAATAAATATATTTTATTTTTTTATTAGTTTTGATGGTAGATTTTAAAGTAAGAACTAATCCTTATTATTCTTCGCACTAACGCTAATGAACTTTGAACATTTTTATATATAATTAATAAATGTATGTTATTTATTAATTTTGACATAAATGTGTGTGTGAGTTTTTTTTATTTTTTTTTAAAGCAGGAACTAACATGAGAACGACCATTAAAATAGCTAATATCACATCACCTAAATCAAAATCACACTACTCAACTTGTTCTTGACAACCTTTTTTTTTTTTTTAATAATAATAGTAGTCATTTTTTGGTTTTCAGCCATATAGCTAATAGCTCTCTTGACAAGTTCTTTTACCTTTTACTTCACTTGTCTTAATCAAAACCCAAAACACATACATGTTATTGTCAAATGAGTATTATGCGAATACCAAGCTACAAATGGACATTTTTTCTACTAAACTTTACTTCAGAAATGTGACTATCCACAAAAAAAATAAGTTGGACATGAGATGAGACAAGGACGAACACGTGGACACTCTGTCCAAACATGCGTGGCGAAAAACCCATATAATTGTATTAAAGATTTCAGCTTTAAAATCAAGTGCTTAATCATTGAGTTTAATTTTGTTTTTATGCATAATCCATAAAGTTTTTTTAACCATTTAGTATATAAAATCTATTTCAACCAAACAAAATTATAGGAAGGGTAAAATTTTTTAATAATTATTTAATATAATTGTGTATATTATGAGTCAAATTCAAATAGTTATTTAAATAAAAATAATTTTTTATCAGTTGCTCTCAACCGTTACATCCATTATTAACATCAATATATATTTTGATAGTTAATGATGTCTCAACATGTATATCATGGCATATAGATTAAAGTTTGGCATAATACATCTACAACTTCTGACATTTGACATAATCGGTCAGTTTGACATTTTAACTTACAGTTTTATCATTTTAACACTTAAATTTGACAAAAATTCACTAATCTAATGACATAATATATATGTCACCCCATACACTTGTCATTTTTTGTTTATTTGACACATCTACTTTGTAGTTTTGATTAATTAAATTCTTATAATGTGACACATATTGATTCATCATTATATGTTACGTGTGCTAATAAAAGTTTAAAAATTACATTTTAGGCGAATTCAAATGTTAAAATAATAAAATTATAAATAGAGTTGTCGAACTGATAAAAAATAATAAATAAAGGGGGCCGCAGATGTTTACGCCTTTAAATTTATCCTTTTGTTAATTTTTATTAACAGGCACAATATATACATAGGCTTTTGTTTTGGTAGTGAAAATTTTAACTTTTTTTTTATTTAAGGTCTAACTTCATCGACACATTAAATTTAAATTAATAATATTTTATTTGTATGTAGTAATGTATAGATTTGAATAATGTATATCCTTGTAATTAATAATATTTTTATTGATTATTTAGTTTATTATTAAAATTTTATAATTTAAAATATAAAATTTGTAATATTTTATATATATAAATATATATAATGAAATCATCAAATATTATTAATTTTATTCTACTATTTATAGTTGTAATTTAAAAAATATTAATACATCAAAATTATTAGATTTAAATATATTAGTTTTACACAGATAAATACCAAAATAGGCAATCAATAAATAATTATTTGATCAAATGATGAATGAAAATGTAATTTATTTGATTTATAATTTTATAAATATTAAAATATTTTAATTTTTTTGAGATATTAATTGTTAGTTTGAATAAAATATTTATTAATGAATAGCTATACAATGATAATTTTTATTACTTTTTTTCTAATTACTAACCAAATTAAAATAGAAATTACTTTTAAACTGTTAATACAATTTTCTAATATTCACTTATTTTAATATAATTTTTAAAATATTTTATTTATATGTAGTTTTTAATAATGTCGGCCTAAAATTAGAATAAAATTTATATTCGCATAATTTTTTTGTTCATTATTTAATTATTAATTAAATATTAAATTATTTATAGTCTAATAATTTTAATTTATTAATACTTTTTAAATAGAATAAAATAAAATAAATAATATTTGAAGAAAAATTATATTTATAAAATATTACAAATTTTATAATTTAAATTATAAAATTTAAATAGTCAGCTAAATAATCAATAAATATTATTTATAGTCAGCTAGTCTAGAATATAATAGTTTTTCATTCTATCACAGGACATGTCACTTGTAAGAGGTGGTGGCGGTTCAAATCCCCTCTCCCCCTCCCCCTCCCCCTCCATACTTAAAAATATTTATTTATAAAATTATAAATTTTATTTTATTTTTTGATATCAAGTCTATGCATGTAAATAAAATATTTTTAATTTTAATTTAACTATGTGAAAATAAAAATATAACTATCATTTCAATTTTAAAATAATTAGAAAGTGTAAATAAATTAATAATATTAATAAAATTATGAGTGAAAATAATAAAAGAATAATAAAAAAAGAGAGAGAATTAATATGATAATTAACATAAATTTTAAGGACTATAAAAAATGCAAAAATCTTTAAAAGATACTAATATTATAAATTAAGATATTTATGAGGTTAATCCTTGAAGAAGAGTTAAGATTTTCTCTATATATACCGTAATGGTGGAAATTCTTTAATCTTTTGATTTATGCTTGGATTGGCCGGATGCATTGCACTTTTACTTTGGACATAAGAAATAATGTTATGTTAATGTTACTAAAGTTTTCTAATCTTGTACTTGATTAAAAATCATGTGACGATGTTGAACTCGTCCTTATCAACATTGGACGTCGTATTTATCACGACAAAATGTGTAAATCATGGTACATTTGAAGTGTTTTATTTATTTTTAATGTATTGCATGAATTTTTTTTATTGCTTTTAAACGTTTTGTAATGTCAAAATCTATATCAATTTATAATAAAAAAATTTTAATAATTTAGTTAATTATCCCTTACATTGAATATCCTTGATGTACCATTATTATTTTGTAGACAATGGAGATGGTGTTTGGACTAATTACTATGACATTTATGAGGTTTGATCCATTGTATTAGATTTTTATATTTTTAATAATTAATTTAAATATTATTGAGGTTTTATCCTGTTATCATTCGATTTACTGTCAAATAGACAATTTTAAAAAATAAAAATTTTATTTGGTCTTTAAATTTATAATATAATTTTAAATTTATTCAATTTTTTATTAAATTAATATAGATTTTTTAATTTATTATATTTATATAATAATAATAATAATATTTAAATAATTTTTATTTTTAATATAAAAAAATAATTTTAAAATATAATGACTAAGAATTGTCCATCCTCTAATATAACTACGTAACTAATACTATATTAATTAGACTCGACTTCGAATTAAATCTTTATCCTAAATTGCTCCGACTTTTCGAAACAGAGATTCAGAGCAAATAGAGAATCTAAATTGGTTCAGAGCAAAACCAAAGTTCGAAAATTTATATGAATTTTTAGTTTATATATATATATATATTAAATATATTATATTTAATAATAGTACTTTTTTTATAAATTTTCGTTTTAAGTTTTATTTTAATATTTATATTTCAATACTTTATTAATTGAACATATAAAATAAAATGACTAAAAATTTTATTTGTAAATTTAAAATTTATTTTTATGATATAAAAATATATTGAAAATTAACTTTTAAAAAATTTAATTGAGAGTATATTTATTTTATTTCAATCAATTAATTAATATTTAAAATGTGAAGTATTATATATTAAATTAACATTTAATATATTTAGATATAATGTATTATAAAATTGATACTAAATTTTATTTGTAACACATAATTTTATATTTTAAATTTTATCACACATTACATAAAAAAATAATAACAATAATTATTAGTAAAATTATATATATATTATCAGTTCCGTTTCGGTTTTGGTCTTTTCATTCGATAAAATTTAGGATGATTCAATTCAGTTAGTGGTTCAAAAAACTTATGATCTCTAAATCCACTCCAATAATTTTTTTTAAAAATAAATAAATAATCAATAAAAACGGTTCAAATTCTTCAAAATTTGTGCACAACCTTACCTATAGTAATTAACCCATGATATTTTAATGGCGACCATGCATGTTAAGTGTTCATACTACTTATCTAACTTATGAGATTTTAACAATTGGAGATTATATATATAGAGAGTGTTAAACATTTTTTATCTAATGGTGATAATCAAGAACTAAGAGCCTTCATTTTTTGCATTTTTAAAATTTGAACCGGTGATCTAAGGTCATGAGTGCCTCAACTTGAACCATTTAATCCAAGCTTCATTAACATATCTAACTTATGAGATTAGTTTGCTGATTGGTACATAGAATGCATAGGTGAATTTAGAGGGTGTTTGACATAGTTGTTGGAGGGGAGCTAATAGCTGTTCAGTTTCCAACAGCTACAAAATAGTGTTTGGTTAATAATTTAAAATGGTAGTTGTTAGTTGTTGGGACACCTATCAACTCCTTTTCATATCAGCTCCAATTTAGAGCTTTTCATGAACAACTCCTATAAATTTAAATATAATTACTTAATTATCCCTATTTATTTAAATGTAATTACTTAATTGTCTATATCTATCTAAATTAAATTAAAAACTATAATTTTATATATTATTTTTTTTCTTTCATATCTTTTTAGTTAATTTTTATTTATTTCTTTTGTTGATTAATTTTTTTTTGAAAATTGATTTAAAGATGTACAAATATATTATATGCAATTTTTTAATAATAATAATAATTAATATAATAAATATATTACTATATAATTTATTATATTTAATTACATAATTTTTAGTATTTAAAATTATAAATATAAAATATTTTTTGAAATTAACATATATAGTTGAATACAATTGAACATATAAATAATTAAATAACTACAAATATAAAATTTAAATAACTTAATTAATATCTATAATAGTCATTAAACATATAAACAACAATAGTTGTAAATAGTTTTACCAAACACTTAACATTGATCAACTACCAGCTACCAGCTACTAGCTATCAGCTAACAGTTACCAGCTATCAGCTAACAGTTACCAGCTATCAGCAACAGCTTAGGCCAACAGACCCTTAGTAACAAGATTTCAATGGCAGAACTAGAGGGCATAGTGGCCCCTAAAAAATGTTCCGCAACATTTAATCAACTATAATTCCTTTCCAAAATAATTTTACTGATTTTTTGATAATTTTTTATGCAAACTTTATTCTGTTCTAAATAAAAAAATTGATTTAATCAATATTTATTGATTTAAATAAAAAATTTAAAATTTTTAATTAAAATCTCAAATTTAAGTCTTATATATTAAAAAAAGATGTTAAAATAAATTTTATTCAATTTAAACTCTAAAATAGTTTAAATCAACATGAAAAATGTTACTTTTATTTTTTATTTGACCTTAATATAGATAATTTGTTTATTGGTCATGTTAATATATAAAAGGCAAAGAATTAAATTCCGGTCATCCAAATTTTCTATTGAAATATAATACCATTACATTAAACGAGGGTGGCCAAAATAGTAGGTTATTTAGGTAAAAAATTAAGATATTATTATAATATCTTTTTCAATTAATAAGGAAGTTATATGATTTAAATATTAATAGATTGCATAATAATGAAAATGTTAACTAAAGTAGTAAAATAAGATGTGAATATGAGCATTGAATTTGAAGGACTTTAGTTATGAAGTTGAGGGATGTTTCTCTCTTAAGTTGGTGTGTTCTGTAAGCCATGCTAATAATGGTCTTGCATCAGAGACCTTTGAAGTTCCTAAGTAATACAATCATTACAAAGCTAAGATCTTTATTTTTTACCTAAAACCTACACTCAGCCCTGGTTTATTTCGTTCACCATGAATCAAGAACTAAAAACCAACTAGTCTCCAATAGGAACACAAAAAAATTCAATAATGGCCAACAACTCAAAAGCTTCGTTAGCAGAAGGGATTAAAAGTCTAACTCTTAAAGCTCAATCCTTGACTCTTAATGAAGCCTTGGAGGAAGAAATGCACAGAACCAGACTTCATTTGGTACGTAGAATTCTTAGCGATAGGAAATACTCTACAAGAGTCCTTCACAACATCCTATTATAGGTATAGGCGTTTGCTAACTCTCTACTAGTCCAATATCTTGATATGACCAACACTTTTTTATTCAAGTTTGAATCTTTGCATGAAAAAATAAGGGTGTTGGATGGCACCCCTGGGCCCATACACAAAAGCCTTATTGTTATCAAAGAATGGGATAAAAACAAATCCATTTAAGAGATTGATTTCTACTAAGAACGTTTAGGTTCAAGCTCAGGCTTACCCATTAATCAAGTCACTCCCATGAATCCTCAGAACATAATTGATTCCATTTTTTAGGGCCTAGTAAACTCTAAAGAATTGATGGTGATTGATGAAGACTAAGACCTCGTAATGAGAATCAAGGTCAAATTGGATCTAACAAAGCCTTTGCCTAAATGATTCTACAATTGCTAGCTAGGAAAGGAAGTTTGGGTCTATTTCCGGTATGAAAGGCTATCGACGTTCTGCTATTGGTGTGGATTCTCAGACCACTAAACAAACTATTGTAAAATTATGAAAACTTAAGAAGACCGAGACTATACAGTGAGCTCCAACCAAGCTTATGGTCCATGGTTTCCTGCCCAGCCAAAGAGGAAACCGCAGGTGAATTCCTTTGTATAGTGGTCTAAAGCTCTCTACCAAACATACCTCAGGCCACATGCTTCTCTACCAATGATAGCAGATGTCCAACCCAAATAAGCCACAAGCATTCATAAGGCTCAAGAAAAGATTGCTCAAAAAGGAAGAGTTGATGTATTCCAGCCGCTAAACTTAGAGTATGCAACCTCCAAAATGGCAAGTCTATGCCTTGGGCAGAGTAGTAAATCGTACCCTAGTCCAATAGGGCAAGCTATTATCACTTCAGATGTCTTTAAAGCTAATTGGTAAAGAAAAAGAAAAAAAAACAAGTAAAGAAGAGAAGGAAAGGGCCATGGATATGGGTTAGAGTCCAAGGGGAACAAGTTTGCATGTAGATTTGGTGCCATTAGACTCATAAAAGAGCCCAAATAGAGAGGGAAGTCCAAGCAAGAAAAGGGCCAAACAAGACTTAGTGTTACCCATCCAAGCTCTGACTGTCCAGGCTATATTTAGTAGTATCCAATCCAACCCAAACTCAAGGGAAAATCAACGCAAAAAATTTACCTAGCTCATGGAAAAGAAAGTTTAGAGGGGAGAATTTCTCAAGCAGACAATGCCGAGAAAGGCCAATATTTGGATATCTAAGCTGCGGATCCAGTTCATTTGGATTAAGTCTCAAAGATAATTTTTTGTCTTTTTGCTTTTCACTAACTGAAAAAAATCTTACATAGTTGTTTTAGTTGGTTAGTGGTTGTCATTTTAGGTACTCCTACATAGGTGGATGTAAGTAAAAGTAATGTTAATGACACCCGTAGTCCCCCATGGTTCTGTGGAGCTAGCCTCCTCTTTGTCTCGGCCTTTCTAGGCTTTCTTTAATGCAATCTTTGCTTTCAAAAAAAAAATTACATAATAAAGAATAATTTTCTCTTTTTAAATTAACAATAATAAAAATGATCACTATATCCAAAAATACTCTTTAAGAGCATCTCCAACCCACTGCAAAATGCAATGTGTTGAGATGCAAAACCTCTCCAATGGAGAGGCACTTTAGGTGGCAAAATGCATTAAGTGAACAGTGTGAGGGAAAATATGCTGCACATTGTTCACCAACTGCATTTCTCCTTTTTTTTTATTTCAATAATAATTCTTTTGATGTATAAAGTTTTAATATAGTCCAAATAACTTTATTTAATTTAGTCCAAATTTATATTATATTTATCATATTATTATCAAATGCATATAAATTTGATTTATTTTTTTTTACTTAAATAATATTAATATTGTCACTTAAAAATAATATTTTGATAGTAAAAATGTAAAAACCATAGATATGCATTAATTTAACAATCATTTTAAGAAAATGATCAACAACATTAAAATTAATACTACTCAAAATCATACATTTAATTAATGATTGCAATAGACTATTTTAATTTTATGATGTAATTTTATGTTAATTTAGTAAATTTATTTTAGTCTCTTTTAGTTCTCTTCATGTATTATATTATTTAATTTAAAAAATATGTGGATGTATTTATAAATGTATCGTAAAATATGTGTGTTATTTTTAAAATATAATCATATATTACATTTTATTATAAATAAATATATGGATATATGGTAAGTATTGAATAAAATATGGGTGTAAAATGTAAAATGTATAAATAATATAATATAAGCTATGAATAGAAATATGTGGAGAATATTCTTTTTTAGAGATGAAAATGAAGTAATGTATTGGAATAAATTTACTGTAACAATTATAATTTTCAGCAAAATTTGGGGTTATTTACATTCACAGTTTATAGATTATTACATTTTTCTCACTATCGTCCCAAAGAATCAATTGAGCATACAAGAATTCTTGACTTTTAATTTCAGTAATGGTAAACCTTTATTCGTCAATTTCCGATGAAATTAACATTGAAATGTTAACGTAGGCAAATAAGAAAATGACGATGTGAAAAAATTATTTTTACTAATGAACCAAAGATCATTCAATGTTTAATTTTTTTATTTACACTGCCAAGTTTGACAAGGGTCCATGTAATCTCTGGTTCATTATTGAAAATAATTTTGTCACATCCTCGTTCTCTTATTTGTTCACTTCAACATTATGGTGTTGATTTCATCGGAAATCGATAAATAAGAAATCACTGTTACTAAAATTAAAAGTTAGAAATTTTTATAAGTTCAATTAAATTTTTAGGATAATGATAGAAAATGGATAATAAATTAGAATCTATAAATGTAAATAATTCCAAAATTTTCTATATTTTAAAGTGAAGGGTTGGAGATGGTGTATCAAAAAGTAAACATTGAACTACTTAATCACTCGTGTCATATAGCGCATACCTTAGCGTATATATATGTGTGGTGTGGAACAGCCGGTTCTTCTGTCCTCTACATCATTCCTACTTCCAATGTAAGCATCTTCAACGACACCTCATTCTACGCGTGTACTGCTTGCTGAGTTGGACGAGCCAGCTTTTGCATTTACACTTTATTTTATAGTCAATGCTCAAAACCCACCCAACTCAACACAACCCAACCGCTTTTTCTATTTTTATTATTTTTACACTCTCACGTTCATAATAAAAATAAAAGTTTCTGCATGAATTTGTAACAGAATTATAATTACCTAACCTAAGAATACTAAAAATACCTACGTAGAATCAATTTATTATGTGACCAAAAAAATCAAATTATTAAAAGGAGTTATTTTGTTAATAACAATTTTGAGCAACTCAAATTGAATTTAATTTTTTTGTTATGATTAATTGTAAAATTGCATATGACATTTTTGGTTGAAAGGTTTTTTACATGCCTCTTTTAGAAGAACAATGAATTTTTATTCATTCAAAAATAATTTATTTTAATATATGTATGTAAGTATAAAAATAATTAAAAGATAAAAAAAACATAGTTTACTTGAATATTAAAAAATTATCATAATAATATTAAGAAAATTGTTACAAAATGCAATTTGACAAACAAAACACTTCACTTATGGTTAAAACTTTATTTATAGGTTCTCAAATTTTTAATTTATTATAAATGAAAAAATATGATAATAACTTTTTCGTTTTAATTAGCAATTTTGTTACAAAAAATTTCACTACTTTATTTTATCAAGAAAAATTTAATAAATTTAATAAAAGATATTACCGTACTCGTAAACAGAAATTCAACATATAAGAACAATTTATAATATTTTTATTTATTTAAATAAAAACCATGACCAATTCAAAATAGAGATTAAAAAAGACTAAAATTCAATATGTATATACACACGTCTTTCATTTTGTTTTATTATTGAATAGATTGTTCTTTATTTTATAATTAGGGGATATTACATAAAAAATCCCAACCTTTAGGGGTACTTTCAAATAAAATCCTATCCAATTTTTTCTTTTAAATACAACCACAACCTTTGAAATGTTATAAAAAAAAACCCCTCCTTTGATAATTGTACTGATAATGCTCAGTTTTATGTTAAAATTTCATATACCTAGTATACTAAGTTGAAATTTCATATACCTAGTATGCTGAGTTTTTTGTTATAATAACTAAGTTGCACTTTTATCTGTCTAAACAACTTTCTAATCCAAAATGAAACACTCATTTAGAGGGGAGAAAATTTCAATTTGGGAGCAAATGCATCGGTTTCATCTTCTATTACCAGTACAACCATCAAAGTGGGCTCCATGAATCATAAAAAAACAGTTTCATCTCCTGTTACCAATACAGTCATCCAATGAGAGTTTTTTTTTAATAACGTTTTAAAGGTTGTGGTTATATTTGAAAGAAAAAATTAGATAAAGTTTTATTTAAAAGTACCCCCAAAGATTGGAGTTTTTTATGTAATTTCCCCTTATAATTACGTACATTGTGGTTAATTTTATTTGGTTTTGATTTGTGAAAAATTTATTTTTATGGTAAAATAATATTTTATAATTTTATATTTTAATATTATGATAATTTCAATTTAATGTTAAATAATAAAAATATTTAATAATAAAATTATTCATTGAGTAATTTAATATTCAAAAGATTATAATGAATTCATAATAAATAAAGATGTATTTTTAATTTTATTATGAATCAAAATATAATTTGATATACTAACTAAATAGCTTTTTAAATATATGTTGGTCTTATCTCCATAAATAGTGCAAATGGTAAAATGTGTAAATATCAAATATAGAAAGTATGAATCAATTTTTTTCATCCCTCTTTACTCTCCCCTTAAGTTAGGAAATAAAAAATGTGGGTATGTTTAGTTTTGAAAAATAAAGAAACTGCAAAATAAAAATTGTTGTTTAGTCATGACATTTTATAACTTTAGAAAACTATTTTTCAAATTATAAAAGGCTTTAGAAAACTATTTTTCAAATTATAAAAGGCTTTAGAAAACTAATAAAAAATGTTTTCTAAATTTTTCACTTAATATTTTAATATTTACTACAATCTTCTCAACCACCATTACCATCGCTACCTCAACTACCACAAACGCCACCACCAACCTCCCTTACCACCACCATCTCCACCACCACCTCCACCTCCACCTCCACCTCGACTAACCTCCACCACCATCTCCACCTCCACCTCTACCTTCACCTCCACCAACCTCCATCACCACCATCACTATCTCCACCTTCTCCTCCATCACCACTGCTTCCTCCTCCACCATTACCACTTCCACCACCACCGCCATTGCCACAGCCACCGCCACCTCCTCCTCCACTACCACCGCCACCGCCACCTCCTCCTCCACCACCACCACTACCTACTCCACCTCCACCTCCACCTCCACCACCACCTCCATCTCCACCACCACCACCACCACCATCTCCACCTCCTCCACACACTACCACCACCTCCACCACTAATAACCTCCACCGCCTCCACCATGGTCCACCACCGCTACCACCTCCACCATCGTCCACCACCACCACCACCTCCACCATCGTCCACCACCACCACCTTCACCTCCACAACCACCACCACTATTATAGTTTCACGACTTTGAATTGAAATTAATTAAATATGTACAATTTTAATTTTTTTATAAAATAAATAAATTTTAGATTAAACATTATTATATGAATCACAATAATTATTATTATATTTTAAAAAATTATTATTATAAATTTCATCAAAAAATTATAAGAATATGAAAAAATTGCGAAATGAAAAATAACAAAAAAATTATTTTCTATTCTTTTGTTTTCTATTTTGGAAAATGGAAAACTGAAAAACAAGAAAAAGAGAAAAAAAACTGAAAAAAAGAAAATAGAAAATATTTTTCAAAACTAAACAGGCCAACCCTAACGCCGTGCCCTAATTTTACATTCACTATCATCTTTTTTAAAGGTGCAAATACACCCTTATCATTTTGAAAACTATATATTTAAGCTCATTTTATAAACGATGTTAGTTTTCACTGTTAATGGGGTCCATTATTTTTGATACGTATAAAAAAATATTAGATAAAGGTATATTTGTCCCCCTAACATTGACAATAAATAACAAATTTGCCCCTAAAAAAATTTAAGAAAAATATTCTAGAAATTCATTCTATACTATTTCAAAAAAATTAGGAATATTTAAATAAACAAAACTCATCTCACCCTATACTAATTTTTTTTTCTATTCACTCCCAAAATAATAAATAAATATTTATTTATTAACATATCATAATAATTTGTTACATTTAAATAAATATTTATTAATTTTTATTTTGAGATTGAATGAAAAATGACAATTTTATATAGAATGAAATTAATTTTTATTTAAATATTTCTAATTTTTTTAAATTGATAAAATTTTAAAAATTAGATATAAATTATTTTAATATCGTTGTATTAGTATTAGTAGATTTTATGAGTATGAAAATAATTATTTAATATTTTTATTAGATAAAAAATTAATTTTTTTAAAAAAATTTTGTGTTAAAATATTTAAAAAATTTCTTTAGAGTAAATTTGTTCTTTTTTTTTTAAATATTAGGGGTAAAAATGTATCTTTATCTAATAATTTTTTTTGTGCATGTCAGTAACAGTGGACCTTATTAACAGTAAAAATTAACACCATTTGTAAAATGGGGCTTAAATATATGATTTTGAAAATGATAATAATGTATTTTTTTTTTGGCTAGGGAGGTGAGGGGAGAGGGGGATCTGAACCTTTAATCTCTAAATAGAGTCGACCTTGTGGCTGAACCTAACCAACCATAGACCGGTAGCTCAATATTTAAATGCCTAAAGATGCTATTTCTGGGACTTAAACTAATGACCTCAAGTGTTATGGGTTCCCCCTTACCACTTAAACTGAGTGGTGGGGGGATAAAAATGTATTTACATCTTGAAAAGTATTAGTGATTGATGTGAGATTAGAGTACAACATTAAGAATGAAAAGTATTAGTGATTGATGCGAGATTAGAGTACAACATTAAGAATGTTTTTGTTTTCCCCCCACCACTTGGTTCAAGTGGAAGCGGGGAAACTCATGACTCTTAAGGTTGTCCCTAAATATTTAAATGTTGAACAATCTGTCTAGGACTGACTAGTTTCAGTTACGAGATCGGCTCCATTTAAAGGTACATAGTTCAGACTCTCCCTCCCCTTACCTCTTGCCAAAAAAAAAAAGAATGTTTTTGTATTTTTTTAGAAAAATTAAATCAACTGTGGAAAAAAATTATACGTCGGTTCATATATACAGCAAAACATTTGAGAAATGAAAATAATAGATGTTGGCAAATAACAATAATAGAAAGTTCTTTCAAAAAAAAAAAAAAAAACAACAATAGAAAGTTGGTAATTTATTAGATTAGATGCATGCAAGAAGAGACATGTTTTGCGATTCAATTTGCCAATTTAGTACGAAATATTTATATTCCCATAATAGTGCGATATTTGTGTTTTTCTTTTTTTTTGAAAGATAAAAAATAAAAATATTTATATAAAAATGTAAATGTGAGCCATTTTGTTTAATTTTAGTTTCATATAAAGTTAAAAAATGTGTCATTAATCAATAATATATGCTTGAATAATTCGAATAATAAAAAAACAATTGGTAATTTAAAAAATTTAAAATCGAATTTTAATACAAAAATAGTAAATAAATTTTAGATATTACGTACGAATAATTATTTGATAATTATAATTATTAAAAAATAATAATTTTATGTATATTAAATTATTATTTAAATTAGATATTCTTAATTATATGTATTAATTTACTATTAAATTCTTAATTGAACATGTTGACTTACCAAATTCAAGAAATACTAAAAAATTAATAACCAAATGTAATAATTAGCAACTTAAAGTTAAATATTTAGATATACTATTTTAAATAAATTTTTTTATTTAATTGAAAATTTTAGTGTCATATCATTTTAGAAATGATATGTGTCAAAAAATTCAATTTTAAATCATAAGATCAAAGCAGCAATAGAATTAAAATGGCCTAATTACTTAAAAATTCTGAACTTTACAAGTGCATGTATTTTTAATTTTTATTTTAAAATTTTTATAAAAATATGTTAAAATTGTTAAAAATGTAAAATTTATATTTTTTTATAAATATTAAAAAAATATATTAAAATCATTAAAAATATAACGTTCACAACTTCTTAAATAAAAATTAAAAAAATATGTTAAAATTGTTAAAATTAATTTTTTAAGTAATTAAATCAATTAAAATATAGTAAAAAGTGAAACTTAGGAAAATTCTAAGGTGATTTTAATTTTAATTTTTTTTTATTTTCTATTTATTATCATTGGATGAGGATGTATAGAACCATCCAATGATGATTATTAATAAAGTAAAAATAAAATATTCATACACTATACCATAAAATTTATATTAATTTCAGGATTTTTAAATTAATTCTTTTTATAAGTAAGTAAACAAAAGAAGAGTGAGAGAAAAAATAAATAAATAAAAAAAATGAAAAATGTGGAAAACAGGTCACAAACATAAGCACAATAAAATAACAACAATTAAGAAAAAACACACACTTGACACTTTGATCCTTTTTGGGTTTTCACTTGTACAAAAAATCCTATTTTCATCGCATTAATTTTTTTCCCTTTTTTTTTTTGGTTTTTGCTTTTCTGTTGTGCCGCCACTGTTCTATGCGCCTCCATCACCACCACCAGCGTCGCCACCTCGGCCACCATCCTTCGCTTCTTCTTTTTCTTCCTGTTTCTCCTCCTCCTCCTCCTCCCTCTCGTTCTCCCAGCAAAAAGTTAGGTTTTCCAGGCTTTTATCTCACTTTTCGAGCTGGATTCTCTCTCCTTTATCTTGCGAATCTCTTTGCGCCGCTGGTTCAGCGGTTTTGTTGATTAGACTGGCAAAAAATAAGCAAAAAAATTTCCATCTCTCTGTCTCGATCCGTAAACGCAGTCACAGGCACACACATCGGTTTATAAACCTAGGGTTCTTTAAGTTCTGAAAGGTCCATTATTTTAAACATTACCTATGGTTTATCAATTAGGGCAAAAGAAAAAAAAATTGATTGCTGTTGTATATAGTGTTTTTTCCTTTAAATTTATTTAGGGTTTTGGTGAATTTGGATGGCATTGGGGGATTTAATGGCGTCTAGGTTTTCTTCTTCTTCGCAATCATCTGTTGCTGCTATTGTGTCGTCTAATCACTATGATGATTACTCTTCTTCTATTTTTCGCGGCGAAGATACTACTCCTTCTGGAGATTTGATGTTTCAGAGAAGAGATTCGGAGACTGCCAGTAGCAGTTATGGAAATAATATTATTAATAATAGTAATGCTGCTGTTACCACTACAAGTATGGCGTATTTACCTCAGACTATGGTTTTATGTGAGCTTCGGCATGATGCTTTTGAAGCTTCTGTTCCCACTGGTCCATCTGAGAGTGGTCTTGTTTCCAAATGGCGGCCTAAGGACCGAGTACGATACTGTTCTTTTTTTTCTTTTTGTTTTTATGACTGCAATTTTGTTATTAATTGAACTGAAATTAGCTTGCTGTAAATATATGATATGAAGCTATTGCAATGTGGTTCAGTTTTTTCCAAGATGGCTTGTCTATATAATGGCTTTCTCACTGAACAATGCAATGGTTAGTTACCCAAGTTATGCAGCTTAAGGAAAGTGGTCTCATTTCTAAAATTTGAGAAAGCAATATTAGATTGTTGGCAGTCTCTAAATATCGCAACAGCTAGAACTTTTGGACTTTTGCTGGGAAGTGAAGGATTTTTAATATTTTACCTGTCACAGATCTATATATGATCAACACAAAAATTGGGTGTTTGGGTTTTGTCAGTGAGCTTCTTGTAAGATTCTCAGTTATTATAGTTGGCGTCTAACATGCTTTCTTCGAGGAAGCTTTATTGAGTGCCTCTTCAAATTGCACTATATGCAAAGGAATGATATATCAGAGAAAAATGGATATCGTTTAAGTGCTTGACATCATATTAGCTATCTTGCTTAACAATATGGATAGTTTGTGGTTGTCCACACTTTTAATTCTGAGAATACCTGCCCGCATCCATTTCAACTAAGTTTTTTTTTGTCAGATATTAATCGCAACTGTTGTGGGGATCTTGTTGCTTCCATTTGTTATACTTATAGGAATGGCTGAACTTTTGGGGAGTTGTTGCAGAATTAAATTGTTTAAAACTGCTTTAGCTTACATAAATTTTTATTTATTTTTCTCTTTTCATTACTCCTGGTTGTTTAGTCTTTTCATTTTTCCCTTTCCACATTTAGTCTTTGTTGGATTTACCAGAGTCACCTTATAAGACTTATCTTAGCTTACCCTTAATGGTGTCACATATACCCTCTTGTGACTGCATTTTTTTCTTATTAAGTTATTTCACATGTTTTATCTTATCAATTCCATATATCTGTTCGGTGTATATTGACATTGAATTAGCCAATCCTAATCCATACTGTGCATTTCATTTTGTAAGCACGTTGCACCTTTGCACTCCTTTCATTATTCTTGGAATTTTGGTTGACCTTATTCCTGGTAAAGAATGCCTTGAAGATATTATTATGAGGACACTTCCCATGATGTTTTAGTGATCAACCTACCACGCCTTTTTTTTGTTTATGCACATTGAAGTGGTGATGCCAGATCTAATCTTTGGATCTTATAACAAAGTCAAGTACAATAAACATAGCTCCTGAAGTTTTAACAAATAATATAAAAAAAGATGAAAAAAAGAACATTGTAAGCATTCAAAGGGAGGCAACAACTTTAAAGCCCAACCATCAGCTGTCTTACGACATTTAACTTTTCCATGAAGAATTTCTTATACATGCACATAATTTTGTGTTCCAATCTTTTGAAGGTAACAGGGACTGTCTTGAAATATTGGGCTGGTTGTAATTTGTTTTTTGTACACTTGATCATCCCTTTTTATGTAGAGAAATATAAAAAGGAAAAGATAAATAATTTATTTAAGAAACATGCCCTTTTGATAGGATGTGAGTTTAATAGTTTGCCTGGATTGAACCCTCACAATTTTGATGAATGAAAAAAAGTTCCAGATTGTTGCCGTAAAGTATTTGATTATTTATTGTCATATATAGGAATAATGATCTTTTATCAAAAATTGTTGGAAAGATCTAATCTTAATGATATAGGACTTACAAAATTATTAGTTTGTGTTGTTGTAGGTTTTTTACAGATGCTCTATATTAAGTTAGTTTAGGGACAGTAGTGTTAAGACTTATTTCATCAAGATCCTAGACCTTATAGAATTTTAAATTTCAACCCAAAGCTGTCTCTCGATTGCTGGTGATAGAGACTTGTGTCTCTGTAAGTTCTAGATAATAGCAGTAGTGTATTGTTCCAACAGCTTATGCTTAACAGTGTGATAGGAGAGAGTAATTGGCTATGTTGCTGTAGTTGATATCTTGACTGGTTCTGACACTTTTAACCTCTGTTCTCTTGATTTTTATGGCTTTTAGTCATAGGCCCTGGGCCTTTCTGCTGGGAATTAAGGGAAAAAACTTTAATTATACTGAGTGAGGGGAAAATAAGGTTAAAGCAGTGAGCAGCATAGTCGTATCAGAGTTGGCTCAGATCTTGGATCTACTAATTCAACATCATGCGAACTCATTTCTTTGAATGGAAATCTTTTTGTTTGTTAACAAGGGCTTAGACTTTAAATCTTTGTTATCATGTTGGGCGTTGCTTTGTACTTCTCCTTAATTTTTAGTGATGCCTGTTTTGATTTATAGATATCATCATTACTTGGTGCTTTTTCACAAGGTATGATTGCAAGTTTGTTTACTCTCTGCATTGTGTGCAGATGAAGACTGGATGTGTAGCTCTAGTTTTATGCTTAAACATCAGTGTTGATCCACCCGATGTGATAAAGATATCTCCATGTGCCCGAATGGAGTGCTGGATAGGTGATTCTTTGAACTGCTGTTCCTTCCCTTTTACTTCTTGTATAGTTTCCATCTCTTACCTGCTGTACCTCTCCCCAGTCAGGTTGCAGGTTTGAACTCAAATTAACTTTTCACTGATCATGTTAATTAACATGTTATTTGGTATTTATTCTTTTCTATTTTTTTATTTGTTTTGATTTTGCTGTGACTTCTGAAATAGTAGGAAAGTAGGGTGTCAGAATTTTAATCCAAAAGTTTGAAAGATTTACTTTACCAACTGTCTTCTCCATGACCGAGATAAGCTTAAGCATAATAAGGATTACATTGTTTTGTTGAAGGAAATACTCTTTCTTGTTACAATATGTTCAAACTTCTTCCTTTCATTACAGATCCATTTTCAATGGCACCCCAAAAAGCCCTTGAAACAATTGGAAAAACCTTGAGTGTGCAGTATGAAAGATGGCAACCTAAGGTGAGCAGAGTTTATGATGCTCTCTCTCTCTTTTTTTTTTTTTCCGGAATGTATATTTGCTTCCTTTTCCAATGTACCTTGTTGATATATGAGCAGGCTCGTTATAAAGTACAACTTGATCCTACAGTGGAAGAGGTTAAGAAACTTTGTAATACATGCCGAAGATATGCTAAGTCTGAGAGGGTTCTATTTCATTATAATGGTCATGGTGTTCCAAAGCCAACTGCGAATGGCGAAATCTGGCTGTTTAACAAGGTATTTTCTTTGAACTTTCCAAGAGTCTCTGTATGCAGATGGGTCTTTTCCATTGTTGTCCTTTTTCTGATGTGATAGTTTCAGAGCTATACACAGTACATCCCATTGTCAATCAGCGATCTTGATTCCTGGCTGAAGACGCCATCAATCTATGTTTTTGACTGCTCTGCTGCTGGGATGATTGTCAATGCCTTTTTAGAGGTATTTGCTGACACTCTTACTCAATTGTGTTATTGCGGCAATCTATGGTTGCTGTGACTATTGGTCTGACTTTTGATCTGGTTGTTGGATAACTATATTTGATAGCTTCATGACTGGAATTCTTCTAGCTCTACTGGACCTGCAAAGGACTGTATTTTGCTAGCAGCCTGTGAAGCTCATGAGACTCTTCCTCAGAGTGCAGAATTTCCTGCTGATGTGTTTACTTCTTGCCTCACCACACCTATCAAGATGGCATTGAGATGGTGAAACTTGTCTCTTTTCTGATTTTCACTTTGATAAAATTTTCAACCTTCCTTTTATGGTTGCTTTTTCCAGAAAACTTTTTATTGTTTTGCATTACATTGTATTGGTTGTGTGTATGATTTGAAAATTGTATTCTAAGTTTGCTGTTCCCATGTGGCATAACTAAGCTATTTAGTTGGCTATCTTTGGAATCAAGTGGTTGGTATTTTTGTTGTAAGGCCAATACTATTGTGAATCTTTATTTTGCATACTATTGGCAGTCTATTGTGCTGACAGGGCATGGCATGTAGGGCATCTATGAGGCTTGGTATTTATGGGCTTTTTTAAGCACCTATTTCTTCCTAACTCATTAATGCGTAACTGTGGTATGTGGACAAAAAATGATTTTTCTTCTAGGAAAAAGCTCTGTTGCTAAAGGGTGGTTTGATACATCATGTCTTGAATTCATTTAATTGAACTCAGCTTAAACTTAAAGCCTTAAAGAGTCTAGTTTAGTTGTGACTGGCTACATAAATCCTCTCTCTATACAATTTCATTCTGTTTGAATCTTGTTGATTAGTGATTTAGTTGTAATCTCATTCTGTTTCTAATAGATAAGCTTTCTTTTAGTCAAATTTTCACTATTAGAAATTGGAAAATTCAGTAGACTTGGCCTTGATTGATTCACAATTCATATAGCGAAGGGTCATGGAAATATGTGCCCTTGGAGAATGATGTTCTTATCTGAATATTTATCATTGATTTCGTTTTATTGTACTTAAGGTTTTAGACATTTTTATCTGTTGATACCATCTGAAATGTATGATCCTTTTAATTATATGGCATTTAAAGGTGTAGTTGTCTACATATAACTCGTTGAATGCAGTTAAACATATCAGAAATCTAGGTCACTTTGCTGACATGGTGTTTAATTCTTGGTCTGTAGTTTTGGTGTAAATGTTGTAAAAACTGAGGTTCTTAGGTGCCAACAGTTGTGTATTTGACACTTATTTTATTTTTGAATCTCTGGTAATTTTTCTAATACTTAGGTATACGTTTTGAGGAGTAATTGCCTCACCTTGCATGTTTATCTGTTATCCTCTTAACTTCCATTTAACACAGGCTGGCTACCTTCTACTTTTGCCTCATATTGGGCCTATTCTAAATCTTATTCCCTCCAACAATTGATACATTTAAATTAATTTGATTTCTTTCTTTTGCTTGAACATAATGGCAATCTCTAGGAAGGGTGGAAGATTTTCAATGAAACTTTGAAAGCAACTACTGTTCCTCATCTTATCATGATTTTGCTCAGTAAATCCATGATTTTTGATACCTGAGCATTGTGCCTTTATAAGACATTTGACTTATTGCAAGTCTTTATTGTTCATCTGTTGATAGCAGAAAAAATGCAAGCACCTTATTTTGGGAGAAGCTCTACTTGCCTATAAACAGATTCATTCAGTTCTTGGAGCTACTGGGTTGGTCCTTTTGTTGTTGTCAGGGTATTGAATATTGCAACTGGAAGTTCACTTATGGAGGCATTTTCACTTTCTTACTATGAGTTGTTAATTATTCTAGGCTTTCCATGCCATTTGGGCATGTCCTACTGATATGGGTTTCTTCACAAGATAATATATTCTCTTGATGTGTGTTCTACTATTTAGTTGAGTTTTGTTGATGGTTGTTCAAGCTGCATTTTGGATTTTCTGAGAATTATTTTTGCTAAGTTTTGGAGTCATACTTGCTAAATGAATTCATATCAATGCTCTATCCATAGTTGTCCCATATTCTTTCAACTGTTTCTGGCTTTGCTAGGTTTTTTTTTATTGAGTTGCATCGATAATATATGGTTTATATCTTCCGAGTTCATGATCATGGTTTCTAATTTTGGGTATATTCTTCCTTGTTTTCCAGGTTCTGCAAACGTTCATTACTTCATGAGTCTCTTGACTATTCACTAATAGATAAAATACCTGGTCGGCAAAATGACCGCAAAACACTGCTGGGAGAATTGAATTGGATTTTTACAGCGGTGACAGACACAATTGCCTGGAATGTTCTCCCTCATGGTAATTTTCCTATAAACAAATGCTACTATACGCTTCTTTTTTGCTCACTTCCATAAAGTATTGTGGATCTTTATGGTGGTGCATGTCATTGTCACTAACACTTTGTTTTGCCGTGCAGATCTCTTCCAAAAACTATTTAGACAAGATTTGTTAGTTGCCAGTCTGTTCAGAAATTTTCTACTGGCTGAAAGAATTATGCGTTCAGCCAATTGTTCCCCCATATCTCATCCGATGTTGCCGCCAACTCATCAGCATCATATGTGGTACTAGATGACACTGGTTAAGCAAATTCTATTGTGCTTGTAGATTTGTGAATGCTTCTGTTTTGTTGATAACTTATTATTGTTCATTGTAGGGATGCATGGGATATGGCCGCTGAAATTTGCCTTTCTCAGCTTCCATCATTGGTCGAGGATCCTAATGCAGAGTTTCAGGTGGGTAATACATTTTAACGTGAATATCAATGTCATCTGGCTTCTGGATCAATTATGGTTTTTGTTTTACTTGCTTGTGTCTATTCATTGGCCATATATAATATGTCTCACTTTTGTTTCAGCCAAGTCCTTTCTTCACTGAACAGCTGATGGCTTTTGAGGTTTGGTTGGATCATGGATCTGAAGATAAGAAGCCACCGGAGCAATTGCCAATTGTTCTTCAGGTGCATCATTTTTCTTTGAGGTCACCTTTTCCATTTCTTGGTGATTCCAAGTCTCCTAGGAGCTTCTGCCAAATGTTGTTCTATAGTTTCTGGTGAAAATTTTGTAAAGTACATGAGTTTTTAGATGCTATGTTTTGTTGAATCTCTCTCTCTCTCTCTCTCTCTTTTTTCTCTTTTTAATCATATTTTATGGGCAGTTAAAAGGCAGTATTAGGTTTATTTTCTTTTGAGCAGTATTAAGTATTCCTTATCTATCCTTGCCTTTAGCCTCCTATTTCTTTTTGGGCATTTTGTTTGTTATTAATCATTTTAACAAATTAACATTCTTAGGTTCTACTTAGTCAATGCCATCGGTTTAAAGCGCTGGTGCTTCTTGGGAGATTTCTTGATATGGGGTCCTGGGCTGTGGATCTGGTACTTGTTAATGTTTTCTCTTTTTCTCTGTGCTGTTTCTTATTCCATTGCTTAAATATAAGGTTCTTGTCTTGGTTTATGATTTAGGGTTTATATTAATTTGACTGCCTCTGGGTTTCGTAGGCATTATCTGTTGGAATATTTCCATATGTTCTGAAACTGTTGCAAACATCAACTCCGGAACTAAGGCAAATTCTTGTATTCATATGGACGAAAATTTTGGCACTTGATAAGGTACAATTTGTTATTGATGTTTGATTACAATTTCTTGTGTTCTTTTGTTTATTTCTTCATGTGTTTTTCTGTGTATATTGTCAGTATATTATTTTATGGTGTGGAATTTTAAAATCTGCTTTAGTGAAATCTTCATGATTTTTGAGAAAAGACAAATGACTAGGGGTGTGCAAAAACCGAACCGAATTGACTGGTTCGGTTTTGGAAGATTTTGAAAGTTCGGTCAAAACCAAGAACCGACCGAAAACTGTTTATGTATATATATATATATATTACATGCTAATAGTAAGCAGATTCCCTTATTTGGCTTGATGGTAAACAGCTTGGTAAGTTAAAGGTACATTCCCGGGTCGAATCCTGGACATTGCACTTTTTTCTCCTTGCCTTTATTGAAAAAAATTAAAGAGTTTGTAGCCGTTGGGACTCGAACTGTCATCAAAGGCATGTTTACAAAGCATCATTGCCACCGAACCACATATGGAAGCAGTGACTTTTTGTTTTGCTAATTAAATTTTATTTTATTTCGGTTAACTGATAACTGACCGCCTCCTACCTTCTATTATTGGTTTCGGTCTCGGTTATCATTTTAAAAAAAAAATCGGTTTGGTTAACCGACCGATAACCGATTGCACACCCCTACAAATGACAATGTTTATCCACGTTATGTGAAGGGATGCAAATAACATTCTAGCAGCAGAAGACTTATCAAGGCAAGAAATTTGGAATTTTTTATTGTTTCCTAAAATGTGAAGAATGTGTTGGTTGCACAGCTTATGTTCTCCATGATTTAAATAAAAAGTTTTCTCTTCACATGTTGATTAGTTGTATCATATTAATATGGAATTACTTATCTTCATGATACCAACGAGACACAATGCTGAATTTTTGTGTGGGGTGTGTTTGTGAGCGTGTATGCGGGAGATGATGACTTCATAAAGGTCATCATCAAGAGCATTATTATCCATAATCTGTAAATTTTGTCAACCATGTGTAGGCTGATACTGTATTTCTTGTGACCGAGGAGCGATTATGGTTGCTCTTGTTTGTGGAATTTACCTTCACAGCTGTATCTTTATTTTTATCATGACCCCAATACAACTGTACTTATGATGCTCTATCCTGTGCTCACAGTCATGCCAAGTTGATCTTGTTAAGGATGGGGGGCACACATATTTTATCAGGTTTCTTGATAGTATGGAAGCATATCCAGAACAACGAGCAATGGCTGCATTTGTTTTGGCAGTTATTGTTGATGGACACAGGAGGGGCCAGGAAGTTTGTATTGAAGCTGGTTTGATTCATGTGTGCTTGAGGCACCTTAGGAGTTCAATGCCAAATGAAGGTCAAACCGAACCCCTATTTCTTCAATGGCTTTGCCTATGCCTGGGAAAGTTGTGGGAGGATTTCACTGAGGCACAAATAATAGGTCTGCAGGCAGATGCACCTGCAATATATGCTTCTTTACTCTCGGAGCCCCAACCTGAGGTTTGCATTTATTACTATTATTTTCCTATGCTAGAGATCATATATGTGTTTTCTTAATCTTGGAACTGCTTCTATTCCAGGTTAGGGCTTCTGCTGTGTTTGCATTGGGTACCCTGCTTGATATTGGAGGTGACGCATCCCGAGATAATGTTGCCGGCGATGATGAATATGATGACGACGAAAAAGTTAGAGCTGAAAATAGTATTGTTAAAAGTCTACTGAATGTTGTTTCAGATGGTAGCCCACTGGTTAGGGCAGAGGTTGCTGTAGGTATGCAATGGTTATCAAAAACCTCTATTCTTGTATTTACTGTTAATATCATTTTAGATTGAATAACTTTGCAACACTATTTTCGCTAAATGTTCTTGGCTTTATTAGTTTTGGGAAGCATGCCAAAATGATGCGGATGTGAAATGTGCTGTTTTTTGCACATCTATATGATTTGAAACATAACCTCTGTGGGCACCTTCTCTTCCTTTGAGTTTATTCGTTTCTTCAGATGCACAAGTATAATGAGGGGCATTCTTGCGTGATAGTAAATCACAACGAAGTCTCATGTGAGTTCAATTTTTGTTGTGCTGTGACAGCTCTAGCTCGCTTTGCATTTGGCCACAAGCAACACCTCAAGTCAATTGCAGCAGCCTATTGGAAACCTCAGTCAAATTCTCTTCTAAACTCCCTTCCTTCTTTGGCCCATATAAAAGCTACGGGTGGTGGATATACCAACTCAAACCAGTATATGCCACACACAAGTATTATTTCATCTCCAATTGGTCCCTTGACAAGAGTTGGCAATGACAACCAATCAGTTATTCGAGATGGAAGGGTCTCTACTAGCAGTCCACTCACTACATCCGGAATTATGCATGGTTCACCTTTATCTGATGATTCATCTCAACATTCTGATTCTGGTATGTTGAATGATGTTGTCAGCAATGGGGTTGTTAACCATTCAAGGCCAAAACCACTGGAGAATGCAATTTATTCACAATGTGTACTGGCTATGTGTACTTTGGCTAAGGATCCTTCTCCTCGCATTGCAAACCTTGGCCGCAGAGTGCTGTCGATAATTGGAATTGAGCAAGTAGTGACAAAACCTGTGAACTCCACTGGTGGTAGTGGCCGGCCTGGTGAACCTACAACTTCATCTCCATCTCCTAGTCTTGCAGGACTAGCTCGTTCGTCATCATGGTTTGACATGAATGCAGGTAAGGGATGTATGATGTTATTTAAGCTTAATAGTTCACCTGCCAAACCTTAACTGTTGATCTCGGTTTATTTTATCTGAACTTCTTATACTAGCATTCCTCTTTAATCTTTCGTTTTATGCTGTTTTTGCCAGGTCCTTTGACCTTATCATTCAGAACTCCTCCTGTGAGTCCTCCAAGATCAAGTTACCTGACAGGAATGCGTAGAGTTTGTTCTTTAGAGTTCAGACCTCACCTAATGAATTCTCCAGATTCAGGATTAGCTGATCCTCTTTTAGGTTCTGTTGGATCTTCTGGAGGTTCAGAGCGCAGCTTACTTCCTCAATCTACTATTTATAATTGGAGTTGTGGCCACTTTTCAAAGCCACTTCTAGGTACAGCAGATGACACTGAGGAATTGTTGGTTAAAAGAGAAGAGAGGGAAAAATTTGCACTGGATCATATTGCTAAGTGTCAACATTCATGTCAGTATTTTTTTTTGGTTGTCTTTGAATTTTTTCATTGCAAATTTTGTTCTTTAGCTGGAGCTGATACATATATATATATATATTCTTATTTTTCTTTGATAGCTGTTAGCAAGTTAAACAATCAAATTGCTGGGTGGGACACAAAGTTTGAAACAGGTACAAAGGCAGCATTGTTGCATCCTTTCTCTCCCATTGTCGTCGCTGCTGATGAGAATGAAAGGATAAGGTACGTGAAGTTTAAACAGGCATAGATAATAGTAGAAATATCACGTTTCTTATTAGCCTGATAGTTTTGGGAAGATTATTATTTGATATGATTTCCATCAGATTCTGATTCTTTTTGTATAAACTTTGGCATGCCAATACTAGGCAGGTTTTCAGCATGTCCATCATGTACGAACACATTTACTTTGTATATTGTGCTTAATTCTTTAGAATTGATATATAAGAAGATTAGGCAAAATGAGTTATAAAAGGCAGGTGGTGTATTTAGGTTGCAAAGGGGTCCTAGGAGCAGAATCCTGGTAAGGCTTGAAAGAAGCAAAATTTTAAGATCAAGCATTCAGAGTAGAATAAAAATCTGAAATATGACTTCTCAATTCTCATATTCACTGTAAAAGCTTTAAGAAAAAAAAAAAGAAAAAACAAAATGAGACAGCAGAAAGATTGTGTAGAAAACTTTAAACTGCAGCTTTGTTTCTTGCCGTTTGCAAGATGATTCCATTTCCTTTCAGTTTTCAATCTTTTGTTCTTTTTATTTGATCTGTTGTGCTTAAGAGCATGGTTGAATCAAGAATGGAGATTTTGTGAACATTCAAGGGAGGAAAAAAAGCTGTTGCTGGAGAATATTGAATAGGTGTGCGTTGTCCTGATTAACATTTCCTGCCTTTAGCAGGGTTAGAATGCTGGGGCTTAGTATTGGTTAACTGCAACTCAGATGTGCTTCTAACAATGGGAAAAATGTGGAAAACATCAGTAGGTTACTATTTTCATGTTGTATTTGGCTGATAATAATTTTAAGGGCTGTTTGAGTGTACCAGGAACTAGGAGTTGGGTTACAAACTCAGATGTTCAACAGAGTTTGATTGGAAAACTAACAAAAAATTCAGCAGTTCTTTCAAGTTTTGAATTGAGTCTTCCAAATTGTTTCTTTTTAGAAAATAAGATTGGTCTGCAAATTAGTTAGGTTGAGATTGTTTAGATTCACATAATTTGAGACTATGTAAACTTTTGCAGTTTGTTAAAACTTCTTATATAGCTTTTCAGTTGTAGTTGGTTGTATAATCAAGCTCTACCGCACTCTGGTATAGTCTGCCATGATGTAGGGCGGTAGGTTGGGCAATGAAGAACTGTTTGCTTCCAAGATGGATGTTACAGAGATTAGAATGCTAAGATGGATGTGCTGGCATACAAGAATGGATAGAATCTGCAATACGTTTATTAGGAAAAGGTGGGAGTAGCTCCTATAAGGTCAATTTGAGAAAAGGTAGATTGAGATGGACGTGTGAATCATAGACCCATTTGTATGCTGTTTATAAGGATTGACAATACTTGGGTAGATGGAGTGAGGAAGGGTAGAGGTAGGCCTAGAGTAACTTGGAGAGGCAAGGTAAAAGACGATTTATTGGCTTTACATCTTTTCAAAGATGTAATCTATGATTGTGGGGAATGTAGAAGGAGAATTCATATAGACAACCCCACTTAATTTGGGATTAAGGCTTAGTTGAATTGAGTTGAGTTGGTTGTGTATTTTATGAGTTCCATTGACTCTAGGAGACCTCACTGGAGCTAAGTGCAAAGCAGGAACAATATTTTCTTCTACTATTGTTCATAAATTCAATTTCTAAGGTTTGCAATTCTTATGTGCATTTATATTTTTTCAATTGTTTGGTCCTTTCTATTTTTTTTCCCTTATGAATGTGTATCATTGTGATGCTTCAACTTGTCTTAATATCATGCACGGGGGAAATGTATTTTTGTCATGGATTGGTTAATCGTATACTTATTTTGGTTCAAGCTGGCGTTATTTTTGTTCATCTCTTCCTCTAGCCTTTTGAAGTCTAGCGTTTTTTTTTTCTGTTTGCAAATAGATTGTGACAGATATACCTCTATGCATTTCAGATAAGGGATATGCTCTCTTAGTATTCTTGTGACAGGGGATTTTTAGCCTAACTCTTTATTTATAACTGCAGCCAGTTCTGTTGTCTAGTTTAATAAGTTGAGCTTTGGAGGATGTGTATTACCGCAATTAGAATGATCTGCTGTAAATTTTGTCCTTGTTAGTTGTTTGTTAAACATGTTCAGTAACATTGGTAAATTGAGTGAATAATTTGATTTTGCCTTAATATTTTGTTTCAAGTAAGTTAGTTATATTGGATGAGTGCTTCCCTTTAATCATCTCATTTGCAATATGGTTTGTGCCTGTATTGATTGTGTTGCTTCTTGCGTCTCAGGGTATGGAATTATGAGGATGCAGCCCCTCTTAATGGATTTGATAATCATGATTTTCCTGACAAAGGAATTTCTAAGCTCTGCCTTGTAAACGAGCTTGATGACAGTTTGCTTCTTGTTGCTTCATGTAATAATTCTGTATATAGTTCTTTTGCACTTTGTAGTTGTGAGATTGTTTTATTTGATCTTTTTGATTTTCATACAAAACTTTTTTGTGTGCATATTTGATGTAGGTGATGGGAATATTCGGATTTGGAAAGATTACACTCTCAAGGGTAAACAAAAGCTTGTTACAGCATTTTCTTCAATCCAGGGTCATAAACCTGGCGTTCGGAGTTTGAATGCTGTTGTGGATTGGCAACAGCAGTCTGGATATCTGGTACATGCTTGCTTTTAAGATATATCATATAAAAGTTCTTGTGTTCAGTCTCATGTTTGTGAATGCTGTGATAATCCTTTTTCTTTTATTATAACTAATATGCCAGTACGCTTCTGGTGAGATATCTTCCATCATGCTTTGGGACTTGGATAAAGAGCAACTTGTTAATTCCATTCCATCATCATCAGAATGCAGCATCTCAGCATTGGTAAGTTTTATCTTGGAATTTTTTTCATATCTTTATCAAATCTTACTTTGTTCAAAATACCTGGTGCAATGAGAAGTTTTTGGAAGTTGCACTTACTCAAAACATCATGTTGTTTCTCTGGAAATGCTATGCTATTATATGTGATGTGTTTGTAGATGAATATATATGATTTGCATGTGATTTTTTTCTTTCATCATTCTCATGATTTCTTGTTTGACCTCAACTCATCTATTGTTTTGTGTCATTTGAGGGGATTTCTTCTATATATACTTTTTGATAAAATTGTAGCCTACAAAATCTAAACAACGGTAATCGATTTTTAATCTGTGTTTTTTTATTCTGTTGCACATTATTTGAATGAGGACATAACTTTGCTATTCTGGTTTGCTGATGTTCTATGTTTTTTGCTCACATTTGCACTTTCACCACTGTGCCTCTTTATTGAATCTATTTTTTCAGCCAGTCAGACAATAACTAAACCTGTATATCTTGGTGTTGCATACCACTATATTAGTATTATTTCTGTCTGGATGTGGTTTATCTTACATAAATTGGTCTTAGAAAGCCATAAAAAGTACTTAATATTAGCATTCTTATTTTTAAGAATTTATATGTCCTAGTTATTTTGGTTTCTAATTTCCTGTGGAATGACCTGTAACCATATTTGGTGCTCTTGTAAAGTACCTGTTATTTAATTTGGAATTTGTTATTTTTCCTACATTTGCAGTTATTGATGGTAATTTCTGGATTTTTTTTTGTTGGGGAAATTTTGCGCCTTTTTCTATGCAGTCTGCTTCTCAAGTTCATGGGGGTCAATTTGTTGCTGGTTTTGCGGATGGTTCTGTCAGATTATACGATGTCCGATCACCTGACACGTAAGACTTCAATGTTTCTCTGCCATAATGCTGATGTCAAGTCCCTAAATATTAATGTTGTTTTACCACGTACAATTTCATGTCATCTGGACTTGTCTGCCAAGTGCAGACTGTAAAAATAATGGCAGAATATACAATTTCACCCCTGAACTTTACTTAATTATTCTGTATCACCTCTCGACTTTCATTTTATTCAATTTCACCCCTGAACTCTACTCAATTATTCTGTATCACCTCTCGACTTTCATTTTATTCAATTTCACATCTTAACTGCTATTTTTCACCTATTTAGCCTACATAACTTCTATTCTTCACCAATTTCACCTCTTAACTTCTATTTTTTACCTATTCAAGCTCCGCGTGAGTTTAATACACACTTATTTGTCTGATATGCAAAAATGGTTAAATAGGTGAAAAATAAGAGTTAAGAGGTGGAATTGAACAAAATGAAAGTTGGGATGTGACATAGAATAATTGAGTAAAGTTTAGGGGTGAAATTGCATATTTGGCCCAAAATAATAGCTTACTGTCTACTTTTTTTCTAAATGAATAGATGAATTGCTTGATGTTTTCCTTACTTAATTTTGTATTTCTTGCAATTAATAGGCTTGTTTGTGCTAAGCGGCCACATACTAGAGTAGAAAGAGTTGTTGGGATTGGCTTTCAACCTGGTCTTGATCCTGGGAAGGTAAGAACTAGTGATACAGCATGTTCTAATGTCCTAATGGATTTTGATGTTGTCTTGATATCCATTTTCTTTTGTTTTTGTTTTTTCGTTTCCAACTGTTTTTTTTTTCAGTTTGTCAGTGCATCGCAGGCTGGTGATATTGAATTCCTGGATATTAGAAATCCCAGGGACACCTACCTAACGATTAATGCTCACAGGGGCTCACTTACATCTTTAGCTGTTCATAGGCATGCCCCAATCCTTGCCAGTGGCTCAGCAAAGCAAATTATTAAAGTTTTCAGCTTGGAGGGTGAAATACTGGGCACCATTCGGTATTACTCAACTTTCATGGCCCAGAAGATTGGACCTGTGAGCTGTCTCACCTTCCATCCATACCAAGTACTACTTGCAGCTGGCGCCGCAGATGCTTGGGTCTCAATTTATACTGATGAAAACTCTCAAGCAAGATGAATAGACTTTCTTTATTGATCGTTTCATGGAATCATCTTGTTGTTTATCAGCGAAAGCTAATGGGGTTCATATCAAGATCACATGCCATTTGCTGAGTGCTATTTGCTCATCAAATGTGACATACATCTTTCATGAGGCCGATCCTGCTGGGTTGGAACCTTGATTTGGCTCCACCTTCAGAAATTGTATGCTACATATTCATTAGCCTCTGGACATACAAGAAGGAAAAAAAAATCCTGCGTATTTGTGGATGGGGGCTTTGGCAAATAATTGTTATATGGGTAAATGTATGTAAATAGCTTTTCCATTTACGTGTGTTTATTGATCTGTCCAATCCCTTTGTTCATTGTAAAAGCAACACCATGTCATCATAATTTGAATGTTGCAGACAGTTGTTGATATGGATATGATCCCCTTGAAATGTGGGGTGTTTTAACATGTTAATGTTTTCTTGTCACACCTATGGTTCACATTTGACAGGCTCAGCAGCTGCATCCTCCCCAACCCCAAACCCCATTTTTTCAGATGCTCAGTGCTCTAATGTATTGGAATGATAAGTCTCCCACAAAGCAGGTGGTTGGCCTTTGATATTGATTTGTACAGCTTGTAATAAAATTGCTCTAGTGCATCAGTTCAACCTTTATCCTCTTTTAGCATATGAAATGTTATAACAAGTGGCTGCTGTGGTGATTTTTGAGTTTGACGATGGGCACTGCAACGGTGCTCGATCTTTTTGTAAAGCAGTGTCTATGTCAAGCCGCTCCTACCATCAGCTTTTCAGGAGCAAAGCTTGTGTTTGGAACCCTTGCAATATTCACCGTAATTGCCCAATGCTACATTGCTCATTTTACAAGTGTAAGTATAGGTAAGTCTGTCATCATCTAATGCAATGTGAACAGGTGTATATATATATATATGTATAATAAACTCCAAATGTTATCTGTCGGGTCATCTTTATTGGCTATCCTCCATAATAAGTCGACATGGCTGAGCCAGTCGATTAATTCATGTTCAGTAGAGTCTAATACATGCCCCCCAGCATTGAATTCCTATAGAAAGGCTTTGGTTTTTTTTTTTTTTTTTTAATTTTTAAAATTTATTTTTCTCAAACAAACGTATCAGGAAAGTAATATTGACAAAGTATACATGTAAAAAAAAATAAAGAAGTTTCTGCTAATGTTAATCAAACAAGAAGTCGTAATATAGTGGTGAGTATTCCCGCCTGTCACGCGGGTGATCCCCGGCAACGGCGACATTTTTTGGCTTTTTAAGCAGTCAAATTTTTCTTTTTAAATGACCACTTTTTTTTTCCCATAAAATAATACTGGAAGCGGATGCTTTTAAACACTTGAACACAATTTTTTTTTTTGTTTTTTTGAACACTTGCACAATTTCATTCACCCACGTTAACAAAAACTATTCATGAGAAATCACAATTCAATTTCATGGATTGCGAAGAATGATAGACAAGTACTGCAGCAACTGCTGTAAATTACAAACATTGTAGCAATGACCAACCTAAACAACTCCTTTTAAATACATTCCAAACTCAAAGAAGACACCCATATTGACCATATTCACAATAATATACCCAGTTTGTTTGTGTTCTATCACCACCACCATTCATTTCACTTCCTCCCTCCTACTGCCCCTTGAATAGAAGATCCTGACAAGCTTGGTGATGTGCTGCCAGCCATTTTGAACCTCCCATCTGTATTTCCAAGAACATTCAAATCTTCAAATAATCTGTACGAGGGAATGAAAGGCTTCTGCCCTGAAGGTGCCGGGTTCCTGGGTCCAGCATTTGCCCAAGGATTGCCATTCATGGCTACTCCATTGCTTCCTCTCGAAAAAGAATTACTTTGTTGCATGGGCCTAGTTGCTTGCGCAGGTGTATAAGATGCAGCAGAATTGGATTGTGAAGTTGAGAACACATTGCTAACAGTAGAGGTACGAATTTGACCATTGGCAAAACCAGGTGTAGCTGCCCAAGGTGGAGGAATATAGCTGGATGCGTACTGAGGATATTGTGACTGCGATTGCGACTGAAAATGCTGCTGAGGCTGAGGTTGGAATTGTTGCTGAAGCAGAGGCTGAGAATATTGCTGTTCAGATTGCGCTTGGAATTGTTGCTGAGGCTGAGGCTTTTGAGATTGAGCTTGGATTTGATGTTGAGGCTGAGGCTGTTGAGATTGAGCTTGGAATTGATGTTGAGGCTGAGGCTGAGAATGTAGCTGTTGAGGTTGAGTTTGAAATTGTTGTTGAGGCTGAGGCTGGGAGTATGGTTGTGGTTGAGATTGAGGTGGAAACTGCTGTTGAGGTTGAAGTTGAGGCTGAGGCTGTTGAGATTGAGCTTGGAATTGATGTTGAGGTTGAGGCTGAGAATGTAGATGTTGAGATTGAGTTTGAAATTGTTGTTGAGGCTGAGGGTGAGGCTGAGACTGAGAGTATGGTTGTGGTTGAGATTGAGTTTGAAATTGTTGTTGAGGCTGAGGCTGGAAGTATGGCTGTGGTTGAGATTCAGGTGGAAACTGCTGTTGAGGTTGAAGTTGAGGCTGAGGCTGCCAATGCTGATGTGGCTGAGACATCGTCTGTGGTTGTAGTTGAGATTGAGGTTGCAATTGTTGCTGGATTTGAGGCTGCAAGTGTTGCTGAGATGGAAATTGCAACTGTTGTTGTGGTTGAGGTTTGGCCCATGGAACAATATAACTGTTGTATGATGCTTGCCCTTGATTTCCAGGATAAGTTTGGGGAACATAAGTATAGCCCTGTGTGCTGGAGGCCATTACTTGAGGCATGCTCTGGTTAGAGGCTGGTGGAGTGTGAGGATGATCAGAGGTTGACGTTGTTGACAGAGTGATACTCAAAAGGTCAATCATATCCTGCTCTTTTGAAGTCCTAACTGGTGCAGATGAAGTTACACTACTGGTATCCACTGGCACAAGTGCCTGACTGGTTGCATATGATGTTTGTGATGGACTTGACTGTGGTTTTGAGTGCCTGCATTCATAGTTGAGAGAAAGCACTGAATATAAATACAGCTTGCAACTTAATCAAATGTATAATGCAGGGCATAAACCAAATAAAATAGTTCAAGAAGGGATCTCCACAAAAGCTAAAGAGGAATCAAAAGCTACATGGATCCACCGCGAAGTACTAATAGCTAGCATATATTCAACATTTCGACTCAGACACAACTTTACCCTAGCTAATGATTATGGCAAATAGTCAATCCCTAGTAATCGCCATCTATAAGGTCCAATAATAATTCAATTGTGTCTACAATTTATGCTGTTTGACTAAATTTTACATTATTGTCAAAAAACATATAAGAAGAGCTTTGGTGATACCTCCGAGCTAACTGTGCAAAGTCATCCTCTTCTTCATCCTCTTCATCAAGATGGCTTCTTGTTGTGGTTGTACCTGTCACTGTGGTGTTATTGCTAGGACTTGAGCCCGAGTCTTTTACTTCAGTCTGTTCTACTTCAGTTTGTTTGATATTGGAGGAAGATCCCTCAGTTGGCTTGGGGCCTATTTTAGCAACTTGAATTGGCAGAGGACGACCTGAAGCTATAGCATCATGTTTTGCAAGCACAATTTGTAGACTGTCATTTAATTCAAGGCCCTGACCAAGGAGTTCCTCATCCCTGCCAGATAACCAAGACAGATTTCGGTCATGTACACACTGCCTTATGTGGGCAAACACAAAAACAATGGCACACTGGTAACTGGTGCCTTCTGCCAAACGACTACCAAGGCAATGCAGGAATAGACATTAAGAGAACTGACCCAGTAGTAGTTAGCATCTGCATCAACTTCTTCTGGTTGGACCGACATTGATTGACAAGATCAACTATAATTTCATCTTTTACAGCCTTGCAAAAGTAACACCAAAACATGAACTTTTATAATTGTTTCAGAAAGAAAAAAGGAAAAAAGAAAAAATTATCAATAAACATACCTCACGATCATCAGGGTTAGCAGCTTTCAGCATGTCATCCAAAAGCTCCATGGCATTCCGTGTAGAATCCAAGCTCGATAAGCTAATAAAATTATCAGTAAATTATAAAAAGAGGATGAATTAATTTTACGAAATACATCAGAGACCAAAAAGTGCAAATCAAAAGTCAATTCTCACCTTAGGCCTTCAATCTCAGCCGCCATTGTTTCATCAAGTCGTCTAGAAGAGTTGCTAGGCATTCCGTATCCAACTTCAGCATGTCTCATTGCCGAATGGGCAACTGGGGGTGTAAATATTGGAGCTGCATCTAAGGAACGCTTTGGAAATTCCACTCCAGACCGCTGCATTTGTATAATTCATGATTAAAAGCTTGTATTCTCGTCAATTTATGACTTGAATGCTTTTCTAATACTCTTAGATGCAATAGAGGGCAATAATGAAACAGTGGTGACATTCCCCACAAAGAATTTTCGCTTCATCTGATTGATTTCACTGTTATTAACATGGATTATAAATATAGGCGTCTAAGATCCCAGTCCAATCAGAGAAAAGCATTGCTAACCTAGAACTCTGGATCAATGACATAAAATGCGTGCCCTACCAATTAGGAAGTCACTAAAATAGAAAGGAACTTATAATATATTCTGCATGTACTAAAACATGAGGAAAAGAGAGTGGCAAGAAAGAAAATAATCGAACAATACCCTTAATTCCTCGTAGGCCCAATAGTACTGAGGATGTTTCCCTCCTGGCCCTCCAAATGCCTCTTGCCAAGAGTCCAGCAAAACCAGAATTTTATCTCTTACTTGCATATCTGTCTGCAGACCCATCCAAATAATAGTTTAGGATAAGACAAACGCCCCAACAATGTATGAGTTCCCAAAAACAAACGGTTCAACAGAATTACAGCATACATGCAAACCTCCATTATAAAAGAACCTTCATTCCTCTTTTTAGAAAAATTCCACTCCCTTTTTATGGCTATAAATTCAATATTTGATTCTTAAAAATGAATAGCTCCATATGATCAATTTCTAAAGGCAATAATAAATTATATCGATTTCAGGGACATGGAAAATTACCAACAGCTTTACACATGAGAAACTGAGAATTAGAAGCACCATGCACACTACACTATGGTGAATTACATCAACTATTTGGAAAAAGAAAAATCAAAGACGTACCCTTTTTTTAACAATTCTGACCATCTCCCCCAATATGTTCTTTTCAGCAATTTGGAAGTGGACATAATCACCACAGTTCTTCACCATAGTTTCCAAAAGCTAGAAGAAAGCAGATTCAGCAATAGATTAAATTCATTACAAAGGAGACAAAATTGCACACAGTGGCACCTTCTAATCCCAAGCTTAATTCAAAATTGCAAACTGTGGCACTGACGATAGCAAAAAGAGCAAAAAAAAAAAATCCCACATCAAACAGAAGCAGTAAAAGTAGTACCGTCAAAGCCAGCAGTTGAACTTTAGGATTCTTGTGCTGCAATCTTTTTTTCACAGCTTTCACAACGTCCTTTGCTAGCCTGAGAATTTCAACACAAAACCAATATCTATCAGCAAACTCCTTTTCACTCCAACAAATACCCAACACCCACCAAATTATCTTGTTTTCAAACGAACCATCTCATCTCACTTCAGTAAAAGCACAGTCTTTGTCATCTGAATTGAAATGATACCATACAAAGTGAAAGCTTGTCGATAACCCCCCTCTTTTATTTTTCCCCCCAAATCACCTCTCTTGAATTAGCTCCCGTAAATGGCTCAAAACCAAGAAATTGGTTTTACACAATTCATCAAAGAAAGTACAATTTTTTACTCCCAACTCTACAATTTTCTAGCGCATAACTTTCTTTAAACCTCCCCACCCACCAACCTCCCCACAAACCCCAAAAAAATAAAAATAAAAATAAAAAAATAAAAAAATCTTTTGATACATAAACACATACCCAAATTCAGCTGCAACACAATTCTTATAAAAAACACAAAACTTTTTTCTTAAGAGAAGTCAACTCTGAATTTTTTTTTTAAAGAAAAGAGAGAAAAAAATTTACCAATGATTAGAATTGAGAGAATCGCAAATATCGATATTCATAGTCCAATCAGGACCTATCAGAAAGTCGCTCGTCGCCTTCTCTACCGCCACCGTCGCCGACGAAGATGATGCCACCGCCATCTCTCCCTCTCTTTTTTCTTTTGTTGGCTCTGCTCCTTTCTTCTTGCTAAATTCGAATATTAAACCCCCCAAAAAAAATGATTCAGTTCAAAAACAAACACTCGTTCACAAGAAAAAGAATAAGAAGATGATAAAATAAAATTACAAAAAAAAAAAAGAGAATCAAGAAAAGTTTTTATCTTTTTATTTTTCTAAGTCGAAAAGTCCTTAGAATTCAATTTCCAGGAAACTCCAATTCCAGTTCTTAATAAATGCGTTTTATTATTATCATTATATTACGTATTATTATTGATTCTTGATTAATTATCTCTTTTTTTTATGCTGTTACAAAAAAATAAATTAATATTTTTTTTTCATTTTTTACTATATTAGATTTCTAACCTTTGTCCGGAAAATCCGTTTTTTTCTTGTCTTTCCTTTTGAGTAGCATCTCTCTTTCTGTGCTCACTCTATGTTCCAGTGATTTATATTACACGCGCTGTCAGGATGTTGACACGTAGCGTAACGGCGATGAGAGATATGAGCGATAGCGAGTACAGCTGGCTACTGTGGAACAGATACCGACACTTTCATGGCTGAACGGTTCTTTACATTTCTTACAATTATGCAATTATAGTTGTTTTATTTAAAATAAAATTAACTGTAATATTTATAATAATAATAATAATAATTGCTATATTTGTGGTTTGATCTGAACCTAAGCTCGTAAATATATATATATAAACTTTAAACTCATTAAATTTAAAACATTTGTCCCTGAATTTTTAATTGCTTATGTATTGAATATTAAAAATTTAAAAAAAAATTATATAAAATTATATAAAACTATATAAAATTTCTTTTAGAATATATATTAAAATTATTTTTATTAAAAATTATTTTATATAAAATTATAATTTTATTACATTAAAAATAATATTTTTTTCTATAAAAAATTTATTTTTTATTTTAATTAAAATATCGTTTTGAACTATTTTTATTTATTTATTTTCATATATATATATATATATAGTTTGTAATTTATGCAATTTATGGCTAATTATTAAATAATTTTACTCTCCTTCTATTTTAAATTAATTATTTTTTTTAGTATTTTATTTGAATTAAAAAAATATTTAATAGACTTACTTATAGCAAAAATAATTTAATGGGACTAAATTATCCTTCCCTACATATTAAAAAAATTTATAAAATTTTATAAAATCAATTAATATAGATAAAGTTAACATAAGGGTAAATAAAAAAAAATTAATCCTGCAATGGATATATAAAAGTGATAAGTTTAAATTTTTTTTTATTTGAAAAAGAGATAATTAATTTAAAATAGAATAAATACTTAATTTTTAATAAATTTATCTGATAATTATTAAAATAAATTTTTTATATTTAAAATTATAAAATAATAAGAGAATAATAAATTTTAAATATTTATCGTTAAAATAATAAAAGAAAAGTAAATAAAAAAAAATAATGATAATGAAAAAATAAATTATGTGTCATTGTCTGAGTCGGCTTTGTCTGTTACCAATAGAAAATGTTGGTCAATATGTTTTTTTGAACAAAAAAAATGTTGGTCAATATTGGTGTATAATGTGGCACCCATTATTATTAATTTATTTTTTATTCTCAAAACTAAATCATGTTCACAGTTTTTTAATTAATCAAATCTAATAATAATCAGAATTTAAAATTTAATCTGAAATTTTACGTTTGACTTTTATATCTGTTTTAATAGGATAATTGAATATGAGTAATGAAATAAATTTAGCTATCTTATTTAATTAGTTTGATGTTGATGCTAAAATAAATAAATATTAATAACATGCTTATACTTTTATAATTACAGTCGATGTATGGAATAATATTAAAAAATTAAATATTTTTATTTATATTATTTTACTTAAATTATCTTTTACTAATTAATATAAAATTTACTTTTTTCTCTTTTTTTTTTAAAATCTCAAACTCACTAAATGGAGATTATAAGGTAATTTTATTTTTTATTTACTTTATTTTTATTATTATAAAATGAGAGTGTATAATATTGTCCAATAATAATAATTATTAATAAAATAAAATTTATTTTATAAAAAATAAAATAATTATAAACTACAACTTTACTAAATTGTAACATAAAATTAATTAACTTTTTATTATAATTAAAAATATTTTTATACTGAACAACAAACCACTAAAATAATACAAAACTTTGCTAAGAAAATTATTTTCAACCACAAGTTTAATATTTTCAAATTTATAACCGATAAATTTATTTTGCTTATAGAAACATTCAAATATATATATTTTTTGAAATTAATCGAATCAAGAAAAAATTAAAAAATAATAATTGAACATTTAATGAATTAACATAATTAAATTAAAAAAGTCATTAATTTTTTTCATAAAGGCATTTTTAAACACCTAATTAAATTTAAAATATTGGAATCAAATATAACTACCTACTTTATATGGCATAAATAATAAATAAAAATAAATATTTCATAATATAATTTTTAATTACAAATATTTCATAATAATATTTTAAATAGAACTAAGACCACAGAAAAAAAAAATAAAGCTCCACAAAATAAGTCCAAGGAATTTTCTGAGATTATTATTATTTTTATTGTATCCTCAATTATCATGAAATGGAATGTTTCTTTCTTTTCATGGTTTTCTTAACTTTTTTTTTTTTTTTTTTTTTGGTGGAGAACTATTTTAGTCGACTTGATTCCATTGATTTGATAAGTACTTACTATTAGGCAACAAGCATAGCATAGGATTCATTGCTTTGGTTGGATTATGCAAGTGGGTCAAATTTTATATGCAATGATGTGCATTTATGACCATCTTTTATTTTAATATAAGCATCTTTAGCTTGGTAGCCCTACTATATTTATACTTGTGCTTAATCCTTTAATACATAAGTTGCTAATTTTTTGTACTATCAAAGTATATAAATGGTATTTTTATAAGTTAAAATAAAACTATTTAGATATTTAAAATAATTGAGAAATATTTATAAATCATATTTTTAGTAAATTAAAGTATTAAAATGGTTAATTTGTAAGTTGAGGAATCAAACTAATAAAATATGATAAGGTTTAATAATCTATATATGTATTTAGAAAAAAATTATATGTGTATTAAGGATAATATAGTATTATATTTTTCCAGTAAAGGAATAGTTTAATGGTCGCCGCTTCTCAATTGTCTCCAATATCATAAAATATAAATTTGAATATGTAATCATTAATTTTACATGACTAAAAAGAGTGAATTATTTTTTATTATATAGTTCATTAATATTTAAATTATTTTAATTTTTTCACTAATTTTCAAAAGACATAATATTATATAATATATGCAATATTTTATTATACTCACATTGACGTTTATTAATCATTAAATAATACAACCAATGAACTATCATCAGTACGTAATAGATCTTTTTTTTTTTTTGTCATTAGTAATTTTTGGAAAAAGGGGTAGGAGCTGAAACTCAAATGCAAATTCCAGAAATGCCAGTAAAAAACTCTTGGCCAACAGGTCAAGGGAGCACTAGCCATTAGTACGTAATAGATCATTAAGTTAATTTTGTTTGATGATATATGGTCAAAATAAGTTATTTACATATGTATCTAAAAAAAATTGTAAGAAAAAACATCAAACTTAAAAAAAAGATCAAATTTTAAAAGTAAACTCTTGAAGAATGAATTGACTGAGTAAATTAATTCGCAAATTTAATTAATTTTTCGGTTGATATAATCAAATCCTTTAATTCAAACAGATTTTGAAGAATAAAATGTGAAAACTAAAAATGTGTGACTTCCTATCACAATGAATGTGCTTATTCTTATTATTGTTTGTTCTTCTTTTATATATATACACAGAGTTATTCTTATTATTGTTTGTTCTTCTTTTATATATATGTTTATTCTCTTCTTGTCGAAGGGAACGAGATGTTTATAATTTTCTTGTTGGTATGTTCAAAGAAATTATGCTTTTACCAAGAATTCATCTCAAGAATCAATTTTTTTTTCATACATGCAAAAGAGGGGGAAACGTAAGGGCGCGAGTTCTCGAACCGAGACCTTATAAATGTTCGTGCTAAGACTTTGACCATTTGACCGCAATTATCTTAAGAATTGAACTTAAATCGTATTCTTTTAGTTCAAGAATTGAACAGAATTGAACTTAAATCATATTCTTTAAGCTCAAGAATCGAACTTAAATCAAATAATGAATGTGATTTGATTAATTGAACCATAAAATAAAAATTTGAAATTAGACTATATTAAATAATTTTTAATATCTATATTCTATAACCATAGTTAAATATAATTAAATCAATATATTGGTTATCAAATTAATCAATTAACCAATTAAAATGGTTCGATTGTTTTAGTTTTTAATTTTTTATTTATATTAATTCTTGTTGAATGTAGTATTAAATGCACCATAAAAAACTATTTTTTGGTTTAAAGTGACTAACTCATATTTATAATCTCGATCAACATCTATAAATTTATTGCCTTAATTCTTTAGATTGGGGATAGTGTCTTACCCACGAGTATGATTTTTCACAAAATTAATGTATATATATATCCCAGCTACCAATGGTAACATATATATGGATGGTTCTCCTTACAGTGAGGTGATCATCGTCCATAGTTGTGGAGGGAGCTCTCGACAGCCAAGTTCCCTAGTTATGGAGGTGCTCATGCCTCATGGTTCATAGTTCAGGAGCTATGGAGTTGAGGTATTATGATATAGGAATATAACAATTATTCATAATAAAAAGTGGCACTCCTTGTAAAGACTTTTAATTCCAAACGCTAAGTAGTCAAATGACAAACAAAATTTTCCTCCTAAATTTTAAAAATAAAGTGTCTCTTTACACAGAAAGTATCCATAAATGAAGGAATATTCACTTTTTTTTTGTAACTTTTAATGAAAAGAAGTTTTTTTTTTCTTGTTTTCAAAGAATGAAAAGAAGTTTGGTAGACTAAATAGGTAAAAAAAAACCCCTTCACATGCTTAACAAATCTAACTCTCATTTTAAATAACTCACTTTTATCATAAACTAAGCATCATGTCTAATTCAAAAGAAGAAGAATAAATGGTCTATCGTAATTCGTCATTTATTTATAATTTAGTGATTCAAATAATTAAATGATGAATATTGTAAGATTAAGTAATAGATTTTATTTATCTCTCCTTGATATTTTAATTGTTAAAAAAATAAATAAATCATCAAAATTTAACTAAATGGAAAAACTTCTTGCAGTATTAATGGAGGCTCCCATTCGAGTCCTCTCTCCCCTCCTTTTTCCCAATATTACTGTATATTGTATTTTAAACAAATATTACTGGATATGTGTGATAAAAAATACAAGAAAATAATTCATGTGTTTTATCATTTGATGATCCTCTTAACAAGTGTTACTTATCCAATAATTATAGTAATGATAAAAGATTAGGATAGAAACATAGTGCAATAAAAATTAATGGTCTACTACCAGTGAAGACTTGACACAGATAAGACCCAAAACAGATAATGCAATACATATATCTTTTTCTTTTTCTCTTAAATTAACACCACCACCCAATAAATTGGAAGAGATGGTGAGTAAAAGAGTGGTTGGAAGAGCACACACTTGGCTAAAGCTATTTTTTATATCAACATTCCCCACTAATTAAAGAGATATTCTTATGTATGTCGGATGTAAGAGCATTTTTAATAAATTTTTTATTTTGAAGAATCAAATTAAAAAAAGTTTTTAATACATTTTTTATATTTTTATTTTAGAGTAGAGAATTGGTTGGACTCTCTACATATAGATACTTTCTATTTTAAAATATTTTAATTTTTTATGTAAAATATTAATTGAAAAGATTTTTCTATTTCATCAAATGGTGAGAAAGAATTAAATAAATAGAGAGAAATCTTATAAAAATAAATGAGAAAAAAATTAAATAAATGTTTTTTGGATAAAATAAAATAAAGATTAAAAATATAAAGAGTTTATTGAAGTTGTACAATTTTTTTCACTTTTTATATTTAAAAATTTTTTAAAATATTTTTTATTATGTAAAAAATATTCTTTAAAATAAAAAATACTATTAAAAATATTCATATACCTCATGACTAGATTTAAATGATAAAATTAAGTATTTTATTTTTAATGAACAATTATTTCACTGTTACGTATCTTATATCTAAGCATATGTTATAAAATCTCATCCATATGCAGTGTTGCTTAATTTTATCATTATGTGCACGCTTTATGTTTCTTGTTTCTTTTTTTTTATTAATTCAATGTTCGTCAGATTTTCACTTTTGTTACACTTTTGCCACTGTCCCAATACAAAACAAAACGACGCCCTATCCATTCTTTACAATGGCCTGATCGGGACGACACCGTGTTGTTCTAGAAAGAGACTTTGGGAAATTGAACTTGGCACGCGCAGCACATGCACGCTAGTTTGATAATATATGGTGGGTGGCGGAACCGGGAAGTGGGTATTGGGGAATTAGATTTTTCCAAAAAGGAAAGTCAAACACTTGCCCATGGCCGTCATCATTCTTGATACGACCAAGCACTATAACACAGATGCCATGAAAATACACAATCATCAGCCAATTCCAAAAGCATTTTGCTTTTTTTTTAATTGAACTCCAACTCGATGGCCAGGCCTGTTCAATTTCTTCCTCTCTTTTTATGGTTCCCTCGCATCAATTATTGTTCAAAGCTTCCAGCTTTTTTATTATCATTGTTATTATTTAATGTATGTATACATACATAAATAATATTCATAGTTGTCAATGATTGCACTGACCAAACAGTCTGCAGACAGTTGACAAGTACCATACAATCCTACAATACAAGAATACACCTAGAAATAAAAGCATATACATGATACATGCCCATGCCCATCTATCCATCTATCTATCTACACTTCAAAAAAATCTATTCCTGCCTCCTCAAAATTATCAAGGGTAAGGAGTAGGGACGGCCCAGGAACTTGATTCTTTTTTTTTTAGCAACTAAAGATTTCATTCCAAATCAAGAAGATACAGGAACTTTGATTCTTGTTCTTTAATCTTGGTGCTCTCTTCAAATGGAAAGCATTTTCTAGTTTCTGCACTGAAATATGAGCTAAATACTTTGGAATATATAATGTACGAAAAGAAACAAAGCAGAAACCAACAATCGTAATCCTAGTTGCATTTCATGTCAGCATCATCAAGACATAAGGTTTTGTCAAGGAAAGCAACATAAAAACAGAATCTCATTCCTTGCATTGGTCATTCCATGAGTTGATCTATAATGCATGTTCCATTGGGAAAGCAACAACAAATAAATAAGTTTTTATGACTGCAGTAATCCACTTACTATCTCTAATCCTCGCCTTTGCGGTCCGCATTGATCTCATCAAGAATCACCACAAGCGCAACAGCGAAAGCATAATCGACATTGGGATATACAGTCACACCAAAATTGTCTGCCTCAAATACAACAGTTGAAAGAGTGTGTTTCCTGTGCATCTGTATTACCAATTAATAACATCCATTAGCATGACTTTGGAAGTATCATTGTAACATACAGTTATCATGCCAATACAAATGGGCTAATTGAGAGAGCAAAAATTACTTGTGCAATAGTGATATTGGATTGGCCAAGATAAATGGTACATGATCTTTGTAACCAGCTACCTTTGACCTTGAAATCAGGGACATCTTCTTCTGTATTATTAGCTAAGAATACATCTAAATGAGTCTTGAATTGAATTATAGATGACTTCTTGACACTGAACAATAAATCTTGGTCGTTTGTGCTTTCTCCTCTGTAGACTTTCCATCTCCTATGTGCAGTCATTATCTGAAATTAAAGAGTATGCATGCTCATGAGCACAACATTTTCAAATTGATAGCTACTGAAAATTTGGCAGTGGCTAGACCGCAGAAGCCTGCACCTTAAGATCTTGGGTTTAATCCTCATTTTAAAAAAAAAAATCAACATTACACTGGTTAGAATATAACCGAGTCAAATAGAGCTAAGTTTTGACTAGTTCAACCTTGGTTCATTTATAATTAAGCCAAACTCGCTACATCACTTGATGTTAATTATTTATTCGTGAGCTTAAAGAAATTTTAAAATATGCAAGCTATCAATTAAAATTACATATTAAAAAATTTAAAATAAAATTATTTACTGAATAAATTTTAATATATTTAATACAATTTTTAAATTTTATTGTAATAATGTATTTTTAAAATATTTTTTACAATAAAAATTTATATATATTTAATATTAAATAATTAATACATTAAAATTACTACCTAACTCACAAGTTTTTATTCGAATTTATTTATAAGTTTCATAAACTGAATTTTATATTATTAAATGCGACTCATTTATTAAATGAACTTTAATATGAGGTCAAACAAATTTCCATTGAGCCAAATATTAAGTAGCTCGTAGCCCGCTCGACTTATAGCCACGTCCGCTCGACTTATAGCCGCGTCTCTCGCATAAATATGCACTACATTATTTAGATGGGAAGGTCACATGGGCCTAATGAAAAGTAAGGACTTAGATCAATTGTCCAGTATGGCAACAACAAATAAACTACTGTTCTGTTCTGTTCTGTTCTAAGAAGGAAAGAACTTTTTTCTAGGTCCAATAACTAGAGAGGTCGCAACGAATATGAGCTTATAATTGGCCTGCGCAGCTCGGCCGAGTTGGCCAAGCTCTACCACAGGCAGCTATGGGGTCTCCGGTTCAAGACTCTGTGTTCCCAATTTATGTTTCCCTCCCTTAATTATTGTAAGGCCAAAAAAGAAAAGCTTATAATTGCGACATGAGAACGCTACCGCTACGGCTCAAATTTTATAATTTCCAAACAAATTTGTATCACCACTAAGTAGCAAAACAACAATGCTAGTCATACTTTTCCAAGAAAAGCAAGGTGTGTACTACACCATGCCCCTTGCTTGAATGCCAAATCGATATAAATTCAGGGAATATAGCTTTGTTTTTTTTCAACAACTTTTATATATGGAGGAGTGGGAATTTGAATCCATCTCTACATATGCCATATCTCATGTACAAGATCGAAAATTATCTTAACCAAGGTGGGCTGGCAGAATATAACTTTGTTTATAACCTTAGCTTTCTTCGCAATTGGGCGGTTGCCCATGATTTATGTACGTAATTTAAAAAAAAAAAAGGATATTCCTCACTGTAGAAGTAGGCTGTGATAGTAAAAAAATAAATGTGGTACTTCTGTATGCTTTTGATAGAAATATATTCCTTTCCTTGTTATCAACTACCAGCCATGGTCCCTATGATGACTCGTATAATTTTTTTTTCTAAACTATGGTATTGAACTCTGATTAATTATATTCGACACAAATATTTTATAAGAATAGTAAAGTATTTTAATAATTAAATTTTAACTAATTCTATTTAATCTAAATATTATTATAAAAATTATTAAATTTTTTTAATAATTAATTTAACGTGAATTGCTTGCTGGCATACCTCTTTTATACATTAAAACTGAATAATTAACACATAATAAACCGGCAACTAATATTACAAATATGGGCATGATCATTGATTTATTTCAGGAAAGAATCGAAATTATTAATCATATATTATCAATTTAGATCAATCTCACTTTCTTGTATGGATTTTCCTGTTAAATGGCATATATAATAATAATACTAATAATTCATGAAAAAGAAGGCGAAACAAATCTAATGTCGTATCACCGTTCATGGAAAACGTATACGTACCTTCTGCTGGAAAGTGGCAATGACGTTACCAGCGGCGTCAAGCAAATGACGACGATCACGAATGCTTAAGATTTCACTTTTCACTCTGAAAATAACGGTTCCGTTCATATCAGTGACCCCAAAATTATTCTCTCCGAAAGATAGGAGCTTGGTGGTCACTTGAAGGTCCACCGGATACTGTGCCAAGAACTGTGGTCCGATTACCACGACCGGCGTATACAGCTGGTGGCATGTCATCATCATGGGAATCGGATTGCTAGGTTGTCCGGCCATAATCATTAACCGCAGAATCAAAAGGAGCAAGATCGATCTAGAGAATGAGAAATAGATGAGGATGGTCAATTAATTATACATTTATGGATGGATATGTAAGGTTAGTGTGATCAGTGTTTGCGACGTTTCTTAGCAGGTGCATTGCATGTACTGAACAATAAATGCTGCCGAAAGTGCATATGATACGCGATGAAGAAGACGCGAATTTGGCGGTGGTAATTGGGCAATTTTGGGGAAACATCTGGTCGTGGTGTGGTTGGTGGCTCTGTTTTGGCTGAACATCTGGCTTTGCCATAAGTTAATTTATGGCACAAATTAAGCAAATATAAGAGAAAAATAAATAATTTGATTCATAATAATATAAAATTTAATTTTAATAGAATAAATTAGATTATGTTTTTATATTGTAAATTATTATTTTAGTACAATGTAAAGTTCTCAATCATTGTAGTACATGCTTAAGATTATAAACCTAATGTATGAAAGTGAAATTATTTTAAAACAAGATTTCTTCCTTTTAGTTAGTTTTTATTTTTTAAAATATATAATTTATTCCATTAATAATTTAATATTAGATATATAACACATAGTTTAAGAAAATTTATTTATATTTAAATTTATTATATAAAAACTATAATTTTCATTAAATATATTAAAACTTTAAATTTATTGTTTTATTTTTGAATTTATTGAAAAATAATTTTTATTTATAATCTATATCTGATACATTCCTTTGAATTCCATTAAACTTGTGAAATATAAATGATTTGTCTTAGTCTTAATTCTACTCTTTATTCAAACAATGTTTTCTTCACAAAAATTGTCTGAAGTCTACGCCTTTAATATAATGATATTTAAACTGATATCAAACAAATTAAGCAAATTTGTTCGAAAAAAAAAATAAAGTAAAAGCTATTATCTAGTGGTTAAACCAACAATGGTAGGGGGAGACCTTGGAAACCTATAGGTTTTAGGTTAAAAATATTAGTCGTGCATCTTTTTTTGGGCCCTATATATAGACGAAAATATGACAATCCACTGTACGGTAATTTTTTTTTTTAAAACCCTCATATGCAAGGATTTCTATCAATTGAAAAGGTGAATATTTTTATCATTTCATGAGTCACAATAACATTGTTTTTGTCGCGATTTATGGTACTAATAATTATATATA
>CATIWM010185876.1:0-14248 GCA_949671775.1 Mallotus repandus
GCTTATTTATATGCATAATAGTATTGCTCTTAATGTCAATATGATGATCCTTAAAATTCTCCTTTTTATCTTTAGAAAAACCCTTTGTATTGAAAAGAAAGATAATCATTACAGAGACCCCTGCCTATAGAGAGAACCATCGTAGAGGATAGCTATTTTAAATAGAACCTTGCAGAGATCCTCTGCCTAAGAGAACTTTAGAGAAAATTCTACTGCACAAAATTTTGGAACCTCCTTAGATTCTCTTTAATGCTCCCCCGTTTCCTTGGTTCAAAGCACTTATTGGAGATTCTCTAAATTTCCTTACACAACATCAGTTGATGTAACAACAAACAACATAAATGATAAAGTGGCCAATAAGCCAACTTTATTTAGTTAAAAACCTGGAAAATATATACATGAAACATGCCTTAGGACTTATCTATATGAAGAACTCTTTGAATAGCCACAGTTCAGCTTTACATCTTATATATTAGTTCTCCCTATGGCCATGATGGTGGCCTTATATTAAAATTTTTATTTTTCCATTATTTCCTACATAGTTGGAAAAATACTGCCCATTGATGCTCTGTGTGTATAGTTCTCCATCCAAGGTTGATATGCATATATGATCCCCTATAAAATTGTATGAATTTTGAAAGATCTCTCCTAGTTAGGAGACCAATTTTCATATTCTCTATTTGTAGCATCAATAGGTAGGATCACCTTCCACACCAGGTTCCCTTCAAATCTCTTTTCTCTCACTTCTTTCTCTACCTTAAATCTGCTCTTTAAGGATCTTTGCCTTTGGAGTCTCCTCTTTTAAGTGCGAATTAGAGATTGAGGGAACTTATTATGTTGAACCTATTGCAATTGGTTCTATGAAGCCACCTTTGAGGGAACCACAAATCTTAATCCCTTTTATTGAAACTATTTCATTGGAATTGGTTGAACTCTACTAGAACCATCTTGATTCAAGGATCCCTCTACTCGCAGACCCATACATTTTTATAAAATGGCTTTCTTCTTCTCTCTATTTCTTCACAGACCCTCCTTTTGTGATTGAGCTCCACCTCCTTTAACATTCTTTTCACTGGTTGCTGGAACTGTTGATTCTCAGGTTTAGTTTGATTCCTGGGAACATATGGTTTGAATGATGGGTTCCCTATTTAGTTTCCCTTGGAACCTCCAAGAACCATGCCTCCTGAGCCTCCTGTAGGATAAGGAACTCTTACATCATAAACTTCAAGATAAGAAACTAGGTTAATGAAACTATTAAATTGATGAGGAGGTACTAGCCTATTAGGACTTCCCTTAACATAATTAGTTTTCTCTTCTCTTTTGTGTACTGGGAAGTATTTCTCTGGAATTGTTGGAGTGCGACTAGAATCTCTAGTTTCTTGAATAGACTGACCTTTAGGTTCTCCCAAATTTTGCTTCACATGAGTATGATTATGGGGACTTGGCTGGCTCGGAGTAATTACTTGGCGCCCCATCAATTTAACTATGTTGATCATTGCCTAAAGAATTTAGATTGACTTTCTTTTATCTTCATAATTTGCTTTTGCACTTCATCTGCAAGAAACTTTAAATCAACGACTAAAATAAAATCATGAAAATTATTATTACCTAAGTTATTAACTTGCTCTTCTATTGGATTATTTTGAATAGCTTTCTCAACGTTCTCCACCATATGGGGAACAAAGCCTTCTGGCCTTACTGTTGTAGGCACCTCCTCCTAGTCTTGAAACCCAACATTGTCTTTCTCCATAAAACTTCTAGTTTATGGCATTTTCAGCAGAGTACCACCGAGTGTGCCAATTTTTGTTTGCCTCTGGCCTTTTTTCTATGATCTTATGAGCGTGTTAGGTGTGTGTGTACACCAACCTGAGGATCCTGACTCCTAAACAAAAAATTTAGAGAAGTTTAAGTGACCTAAAACTATTGGGTTCTTAAAGGAATTGTACGTAATTAATTACCTTTAATACTGAAAATGCTTGAAAATTAAAAAAATGTAATTAAAACGTCCAGGAACCTGGAAGCAGGAAAAGAAAACTTAGAGACTCCATTGATATGAATAAGGAATGGAAATTAAACAAGAGTTTGATTGATTAAAAGTTAAAAACATAAATAAACACTGAGATGAAGAATAAAATCTAAAGAGAAATGATTAAAGATTGTTGTTTTTGTTGAAGTTCTATGTAGAGATTATGTCTGTAGAGGTTAATGTGTAGAGAGCTCCCCATTCTTCCTTTCCCAGAGCTTTTATCTCTTTCTTCTCCACTGGTAACTACTTCTCCCACGTCTTCCACTCCCAGTTGACGTCTTTTCTTCCAAAAATTGTCAAATTAATTAATTAATTAATTAAAATTATGGGATTTTATCACAACTTTGGATTTGGTTCTAACAAAAAGTTCAACTTATCATCATCAGTAACTTGATTCCAATAAAAACACCTATAACCAAACATTTTTTATCAATATTCTTCAAAAGTGAAATAAATAAAAAAGAAAATAAAAAATCCTCCAAAATCCAAGAATCAAATGTTCCAAAATTATTGATCTCAACACAAAGTTAATAACTTGGTCTTTTTGTTCCGAAGATACAACTTCAAAAGAAAATATACAGAGGCAGAGAGTGATGAAAGAGCAAAAGAATGATTTTTCTTTTTTCCCTGTCAGAAGATAAATATTAACATCGATTTTGTTATAGTTATTATAGTTTGTTATAACCACATGTAGTATAAATACTCATTGTACATGCATTATTCTAATCAATACAACATACAGAATTAATCTCATTTTATACTTATAACTTAGTATCAGAGTTGTTCCTAAAATGAAAATGTCTTTATCTTCTTCCTCTTCTCTTTCTTCCTCCTCCAATCAGTCTATATCTTCTAATACCTTAACCATGTCACTTCCCTATCTTCCTCTCTTGTCCAACCCTCCTACATAGATTAGCCAACATTTTTCTATCAAATTAACATCTAAAAACTATCTTCCATGGAAGCTTTAGTTTACTCCTCTTATGAACAACTATAATCTTCACAGTATTCTTAATGGAACCGAACCTTGCCCACCCTGAAAAAGAATCAATTCCAAAACCCAACAGCCTGAAACTAATCATGATTATATTTAATGTTTTACTAAGGATCAACTGCTTTTTTCTTGGTTATTATCATCTATTACTGAGGAGATATATCCTCATTTAATTAGCCTCAATTCTTCTTCAGCTGTTTAGTGGGCTCTTGCCACGGCTTTTGGGACTATTAGTCATGCCTAGAAGACTCAGCTCTATATTAAGCTACATAATCTACATAAAGGTGATAAAGTAGTCTTTGAATTCCTTTATCAAGCCCAATCAATCGTTGATTCCTTGGCACTTATTAGTCAGCCTATTTCTGATACTGAGTTCATCTTCATCGTATTCAGAAAGCTTGGGGCCGATTATAATCCCATCATAGCAGCTCTCCAATAATGACCACTGCCTCCTTCTTTTCATGATTTGTATGGCTAGCTAATCTCCTATGAATTGTTGCTGAAATCACAACAACCCATCATTTCGAGTGCCCATCTTGCTCAATGCTCCAGTGGTGGTTCTTCCTATTCCTCTCCTCCATCCTTTTGAGGATATTTTTAGCTCAACAGAGGTCATGGTAGGCAATCATTCAGACCTTTGATACATTATCAAATTTGTGGTCTTCAAAATCATTCAACTTTTCAATGTTGTAGATGATTTGACTCAAGATTCACTGCTCCTACACAATATGATCATCACCGAACCAACCAGTTTTCCTTTTCTGCCTAGGCGAATCTTTCTGTTTTACCTTCTGAAAATTCATTGTCATCCTCTCACGGCACCAAGATCACTCTAGCAATGTGGTACCCATATATGAGTGCCACTCATCATATTACCCCAGATTTGAGCTATCTTTCATTAGCTGATGAGTACAAGGGTAAGCAAAATTAATAGTTGAGGATTGTAAGGGCTTACCAATTGAACATATTGACGAACTTATCTTAAAACTAAAGGCATAACTCTTACTTTGAGAGCTATTTTACATGTCCCAAGTATTACTGAACCTTTGTTAGCTGTTTGCAAATTGTGTATCGAAAATGATTATTTTTTTAAATTTTATAATGATCATTGGTTGGTAAAGGATTGAATAATGAAGCAGCCAATAATTCAAGAGATAATTGACTCGGGTTTATACAAATTGCACAACGAGCTTCAACGTCAAAATAATTTTGGTGCAATAGCCTTTTTAGTTACTTTAGAATATTGGCACAAACACCTTAGACATCCTAATTATCAAACAGTTTTCACTTTAGTTCGTCAGTTTTAGTTGCCTTGTGATTCAAATAAAATCTCTAACAATAAATGTGAAGCTTGTTGTTTTAGCAAGATGCACAACGTCACTTTACCATTGACTCACAATCAGGGTTTAAGACCTTCACAGTTGATTCATTCTAATGTATGGGGTCCAACCCTAATGTGTTCATCAAATAAAGATAAGTATTTTGTAATTTTTATTGATGACTTTTCTTTGTTCACATGGTTATTTCCAATCAAGAATAAGAGTGATGTACCTTCCATTTTTTAACAGTTTTTAAAATGGTTGAAAATTAACTAAATTACAAAATTCAATCCTTTAATTTAGACTCGGGTGGTGAATTCATACCATTCCACACACATTTAAAAAACTTTGGAATTGTTCATAGAATTGCTAATCCACATACTCATGAATAGAACGGTACAGTAAAAAGAAAAATTCAGAATATTATTGACACTAGGTTAGCACTACTTGGGCAATGTGGAGCTCCTTTTAGATATTGGCATTTTTCCTTTTAAATTGTTATGTTTCCAATTAATCAAATGCCAAGTAGCACTCTCTCTAATTGCATTCCCTTTCAAGTATTATTTAACAAGTCATATCACATGGGATATCGCTACCTTGACAAGGATTCAGGACAAGCCTACATCGCACGCCATGTTCAATTCGATAAGAAAATTATGCCATTCAAAGTAGTCACATCAAAGCACACTCCTAACGTCATTACTAGTCAATAATCCAACTCAATCCAATTACCTTGTTACTACTTTCTTATCCCTTGTCAACTACTCATAACAAACCGAAGACTCCATCTCCAATGTTGTAAACCACATCACCACAAAGTCCAAATTCAGGTTAGCTTTCTTCTTTTTAAACAACTTCAAACTTGTCCACATCCAATTTAATAACCTTTAGACCATCCCATAATTCATGTCAAAACCAATCACCTAACTCCTTATCTTCATCTTCTCAATCAAAATCACCCAAACCAACAATATCATCCAACAACCCGCAACAACCTCAATTTATCTTACTATAGCAAACACATCCTATGGAATTACATCCTCATCCAAAACCTAATACAAAATACGCTTTCTTCACTAATCACCTGATCAATACTATCCCACCAATAACTCACTCTTCTTCTTTGTTTGATCTACCTTCCAAACAAACCAAAAAACCACGATATCTAAATCTAAACCTACCCTTCCCCTTACTGAACCCACATTATATAGACAAGCCATCAAATATAAATAATGGCGTCAAGCCACAGAAGCTGAAATTCAAGCCCTACACCAAACAAATACTTGGACCTTAATTCTTCAACCCACCAATGTCAATGTAGTTGGAAATTGCTAGGTATTCAAAATTAAAAGGCATGTTGATGGCATCATTGAAAGATATAAGGAGAGGTTGATCGCCAAAGGGTGCACCTAAGAACATGGTCTCAACTACAATAAAACCTTCAGTCCTGTTGTGAAACTTATTACCATCCACACAGTCCTTTCTATGGCTCTTTCGAAACAATGGTTCTTGCACAACTCGATGTCAGCAATGCTTTTTTGCATGGCAATTTGGAAGAAACTGTGTATATGCATCAACCTCAAGGCTTTGTTAGTCGACAATTTCTGAATTATGTCTGCAAACTTCAAAAGTCTCTTTATGGACTTAAACAGGCACCTCGGGTGTGGTTTCAAAGACTTGGAAATTTTTTAATCAAGATCGGCTGTATTGGCTCACAATTGGACTCTTCATTGTTTATCTGTGATCATCAATGTTCTACTTGTTTTCTTCTTGTTTATGTAGATGATGTGATTCTCATAGGAAGTAGCCGACATATAATTCAATCCATAATTTCTCAACTCTCTGTAGAATTTAAATTGAGAAATCTTGGGCATTTGAATTATTTTTTGGGCATTCAAGTTCATCATCTTTCATGCGGTATGGCTCTTTCTCAACAGTCTTATTTGCAATATCTACTTTGGAAAATGAACATGTCCAACTCCAAACCAAGCTCCACACCCATAGCTCCGGGAAAAACACTTTCAATTCACACTGGCAATTTGCTCAATTTTGATGATGCCAAACTTTATTGCCAATGTTGTGGTAGTCTTCAATATGCCAGTATCGCTAGCTCGGACATATCCTTTGCAGTAAATAAATTATGTCAGTTTATGCACCAACCAACTGACATGCATTTTCAAGCTCTCAAACGGGTGCTACGTTATTTGCAAGGGACTCTTACTCATGATTTTTTTACTTCTTGCAACTTTTCTCAACAATTAATTGCCTTTAGTGATGCTGATTGGGCAGGTTGCCCAGATGATCACTGTTCCACTGGTGATTATCTAATTTATTTAGGCAATAATTTAATTGGTTGGCATTCCAAGAAATAAAAACAGTTGTGAGATGTTTTACTGAGTCTGAATTCAAAACAGTTGCAGATGTGTGTGTTGAACTCAAGTGGTTAACAAATTTATTACGTGAGCTTAATGTTCTTGTTTTTTTGCCACCTTATGTCTGGTGTGATAATATTGGTGCCATTTTTCTCTCCACTAATCCAGTATTTCATGACTGTACTCATCATGTAGAGGTCAACTATCACTTTGTTCGCAGGTTTCAGTTGGTCCTGTGTCTTCCTCAGATTAACTAGCAAATGTCCTTACAAAATTACTCTTTAAAGATCATTTTCCCTTCTTTGTATCCAGCTTTGGTTGCATTCCATTACACTATTAGCTATTGGGGGGGGGGGGGTGTCAGAAGATAAATATTAACATCGAGTTTGTTTCATAGTTTGTTATAACTACATGTAGTATAAATACTCATTGTGCATGTATGATTCTAATCAATACGACATACATAATTACTCTCATTTTATAATTGTAACTTTCCCTTTTAGGTCTCTCAATCTCACAAAACAGAGTTTAATCAACTTGCTCAAGAAATGATTTTGTGGGTTGAGAAAAGAGTTTTGAGTTAAATAAGAACTAGAAGAGCAAAAGCAAAATAAGAAATGAGTGATGATGTTTTTGTACCCAACAATTAAGTGAAAATATATATTTTTTACTCTTTTGGTTGATTCTTGATGGTTTTGCTTATAATATTTTTCATTAAATTTCATAAAAAACTTAGCTTTTAATTTTCTTGATCAATTAGTTATGGATTTATTGTCTTTGTTTTTTGTTTTTCCTTTGGGATGTTGAGTTCTAAAAATCCTAGGGGCCATTTAGTTTTTGAAAGCATTTTTCATTTTCCTTTTTCAGTTATCTTTTCCTTTTCTTTGTTTTCTAGTTTTCCATTTTTCAAAATAGAAAATAATGGAGGTAGAGGTGGTGGTGGTAGCAGAGGTTATAGTAATTGGAAAACTTTAAAACATTTTTTATTAGTTTTCAAAAGCCTTTTATAATTTGAAAAATTTAGAAAATAGTTTTCCAGATTTCTAAAATAAAAAATATCACAACTAAACAATAAATTCTATTTTCTGGCACTAAACAATAAAATCTTTTTTCTAGCTTTCTAGGAAAAATTTTCTAAAAAAAAAAATATTATTTTCCAAAATTAAACATACCCCTAGTCTTTGTTCTTTTTTTTTTTTTTTTGCTTTGAGATGTGTTCTAAAAATCCTAATTCCTAGATTCATCTTGTAGAAGATGAAGGTGACTTTGTCAATGTAAACTATTGGTATATGTGGCAAATGACATGACATGTCTAGTAAGCAAAAATGGAGCCCACTTGATCCTAATCAATATACAATTAGTCGTAAATCTACTGGAAACACTGAAATGCATGCATTATTTAAAGTTCAAACACTTGATTGTAGAAAAAAAACTAGACACTCAAATAAAAAAACTGAAAAGTTCAGATACCAAATTTGTAATTTTTTTCATTTATATTTGTAACTTCTTGTTGTAATTAATATGAGTAATTTTAAAATTTTTTAATATTAGTATACATCATTGAATTGTATTATTAAATCAATAACATGTAATCAGATAACATATATTAAAAATTTAATTATATATTATTGATGAGCTAGGGTTGTAACATAATAGTTTAGTTCATATTTTATATGAGTAAAAGAGTCTTGAGAGGACTTTTTCTAATATGAGAGGATGAATTTCTAAAAGCTTATATTAGAAGCTTAATATAAATAAAATAATATTAAAAAAAAGGAATTCATTGTCCCCAAATAAAAATAATGTGTTTTGTTTAAGAAAAATGTAAATATGAATTAATGTAAGAAATTTCAAAAAATAATTTATAAATATATTAGCTGCATGTATGATATATACACTTAAATATTATCAAATTTTAGAAAATATTTCATCATGCGTCATTGGCCTCATGGGAAAAATGTAATGGGATACCTAATTTCACTTAGAATCAAATCTACCTCTGTAATAGGAGCCAAAAAAATTTTCAAAAAAACTTTCAACAAAAATTTAATGTGTCAAAAAAAAAAGAGATAATCACATTCTTTAAAAAAAATAAAACTTTAAATAGAAAATAGTTATAGAAAAATTAAAGTGAGTTTAAATATATGAATTTGTTTGTTTGTGGCCCTTGAATTGTAAAGAAATTAGTGTGCTTGGAGATTTGAGGTTCACCAATTTGATCTAACTTTTAGTAAAACGGTTGAATATAGGTTAAGAGACCTAAAATCTACATGATCTTTAAACTAGTTGTAATGAGGGTACATAGCTATGTTTAATATAACTAAATATGCCTTGTTGATGATTGAAAATAAACAAATGACATAAAATGCTAGAGAACTTAAATTAAATTAAAATGGAGAACTGAAAAAACTGTAGAGATTCATTAAAAATAAACTAGAGAGTTGGTTTGTTAGTGAAATTTGATTGAACATAAACTAGATAATGAAAATAAAAATTGAAATAAAATGAAAAGTTCAATTGAAGTTAGTTTGTTTATTATTGAAGTTCTATGTGAAGTTGGTTGTCATTGGGTGATTGGCTGTCTCTCTTCTAGAAAGAGCTCTCCTTATAAATCTCCATAATAATAATCATTCCTTAATTAGCTTCCCACTAGATAACTCCACTTGCTCCACTCTTCACCTATTTCTTTCTCAGTTCCTCCACTTGGATGCTCCACTTAGCAATAACTCCTTTATTAGACAATTTTACAAAGCCACTTTCCCACTATGTAGCTCCCTCTACCATGTCGCTCTACATACCCAATAACTGCTTATCCATCACCATAAATATCTCTTCCACTACATCACCATCTTCTGCTATCCCAATAAAAAATAATTAATTAACCAATTAATTATTTCAGGCCTGGATCATCTATGAGTACTGAATTTTAAGAAAATAAAAAGTATAGTTCAAACATATGCCCCTGCATATGAATGGCTTGTAGAGCCTATTTATATGCATAATAATATTCCTCATTGATGAAATTCTTACAAAGATTCTTGGCTATAAAGAAAACCATTGGTTGTGTAAAAAAATACTTGCAAAGTATTAAAGAATTCTTGTAGAGAACTCTTGAAGAGAACTTTGCAGAAAATCTTATCCTAAAGAGAATTTATAACATAGCATTATTATTGGAGAACTTTATAGATAATCTTACTTATGAAGAAATTTTTTGAAGAGAATTCTTGTAAAGTATTAAAGAAAACTCCTTCTAAACTTATTAGCAAGTAAATTCAAAACTAAATTCAAAAAAATTTTCATCAAAATTATCAACTTAATAGAGCTTAATTTTAAATCAAAGTAACTCAATTCAAGTAAATCTTTTAAACTTTGTATATAAAATTTTACCCAATAACTTGTAGTGGATGATGCCATTACATCAGTTAGAACTATTCCACACAACAATATTCACCGATTATAGGCTCTAGCTTCAGCTCCACCCACAACTCAAAGGAAATATTTTCCATCTTAAATATAGCCCAAAAAAGCATTCTTCATTACTTTTTTTTACCTGTTGCACCAGCCAACCTTCTCATCATTGAAGATCATGGCAAAAGTCTTGTTTATATTGGCCTCAATGACTCTGACAAATAAATAGTGTTAACAACTTTGTTAATGGTCGCGCCATTATCTGCAGTAGTTATTGCATTCATATTATCAACAACCATATCTATTCATCGAAAATAATGCAATTGTGGCCATAACAATGGCAATAGAAGCTTTCCTCCAATTAGCCTTATCTTTCTCTTATTTGTTCTCTTTAGCATCTTCACTAGTCTATGGCAGTAAAACATTAACAACAACATAAGAAGAGGCATATGTTTGATGAAAAGTTTCTACAAGAATCATGAAAGATTAGGTGCCTATGTTCAATAACTTAAACCTCAGGCTTCATCCTAAAAAATTGGGTATGGAAGGTTCTCTCCATTTCTTGACAAATAAGTACAGAGTTTCTTAGTATTGTTGCATATCAAGTGAAAACAATACCAGTTAGTGAGTTAGAAAATAATCTCACTTTAAAATTATAAAAATTCTCATAATTTGCTATTTCACCATATTGTATGGCGAATTTGATAATATGGTCCAAGATAGATTGTCCTTTCTCTCTAGAGAATAAAAAGAATTCTAGAATCCTATAACCTTTAGGATAAGGATTGTCATAATCTATTACTTTAGGATAGGATTTATAAAATTTTAGTTGGCCAATCCGCCTTATGTTAGGATCGTATAATTCTTGCACAACCTTTCTTACAACTTCTACATTTAGTGGGGCTTGATTCCTAGGAACATACTATTGGGGAACTATTGAATCCCTCAACTCTCTTAGTGTCATACCCTTTTAGCTTCCTTGCATAGTACCATCATAGTCATATAAGTTAGGATGCACAATATGATGAGGGGGATGGATTGTCGATCTACTATTAGGACGACCATTCTGAATAACTTTTGGTGTTGTAGACACCTCCTTCCTTATGTATGGAGGTGTATATTTTTCTTTCTCTTATAGGTTGATTTGAATTGGGCGGTGAAAGTCACCTGCGTCCTCTAGTGATGATCCAAAGGATTGCCTCTCGAGTTCCTCAGGTTGTTTGTTAACCTTAGGGAGAGTCTCAATACTTACACTCTTAGAATTCTATTGGATCATGCTAGTAGGTTGTTGAAGGTGATAATCCAACTTCTAAGAAAATACTTTCTAACTTTGCTCTAGAGTTTTTGTCAAAGATTCTAGGAGTTTAGATTGTGTTTTCTTTTATGACTCCATGAATTTGGATTGCACCTCTAAGAACTTGAATTGCATATCCTTTTGCTCTTGAAAGAAACTTTCGAGAATTTTTGTTAAAGCATCTATGCTATTTGGTTCAACGGTTGTCCCAACAATATACCCTATTGGAATTTGAATACTCTCTTGGTCTTCAATTTATTTCTCAAAGTTCTCCACTATGTGGGGAACGAAAGCTTCTGGCCTTACTGCTGTAGGGCCTCCTCCTAGTTTTGCGACCCGGTGTTATCCTTTTCTATAAAACTTCTTGGTTGTAACATTTCAATAGTGTCCCACTAGGGTGCCAAAAATATGTTTATCTTAGCATGCCAAAGGGTCACTACCCTAATATGACTTCTAATCAAATGACTTAGTGAGAGTTAAGGTACTTAAAACACACAAGATCCTTATACTAGCTATAATGAGGGTATCTAAGTTTAATTTAACTAAAAATGCCTTATTGATGATTGAAAATAAATACATGTGATAAAATGCTAAAAAACTTAAACTAAATTAAAATAGAGAGTTGGAGAAATAAAAAGACTATAGAGATTCATTAAAAATAAACTAGAGAATTGGTTTGTTAATGAAATTTGATTGAACATAGCTAAATAATGAAATAGAATTAAAAATAAAATGAAAAGTTCAATTGAAGATTGTTTGTTTGTTATTGAAGTTCTATGTGGAGTTGGCTGTCATTGAGTGATTGGTTGTCTCTCTTCTAGAAAGAGTTCTTCTTATAAATCTCCATAATAATTATCGTTCCTTAATTAACTCCCCCTAGACAGCTCCACTTGCTCCACTCTTCATGCATATCTTTCTGAGTTCCTCCACTTGGATGCTCCACTTAGCAATAACTCCCTCACTTGACAACTCTACTAAGTCACTTTCCCACTACATAGCTCCCTTTACTATAATGCTCTATATGCCTAATAACTGTTTATGTATAACCATAAATATTTCTTTCACTAGATCACTATCTTCTGCTATCTCAACTAAAAACGATTAATTAATTATTCTGGGCATGAATCATCCATGAGTATTGAATTTTAAGAAAATCAAAAGTATGGTGAAAATAAAAATTTTGGCTGAATGCATAGTTTCACCCCTGAATGTTATGCGATTAACCTTTGACATTCCTCAACTTTTATTATTTTCTATTTAACTTTTAAACTTTTATTTTGAACCTTTTTCACCTTTTAATTTGTCCTTGTTAATTTTATTTAACTCATACAATATCGAAATGGATAAAAATTCAGCTTCAAAGGAATTTAAACACATAAAATGCTAAATTTAGCTTCAAGATAATATAAATAGAATTAAAAATCAAAATTTTTCAAGTTAAAATTTTTTTATTTTTAATTATATTCTCTCTTTCATTAAACATTATTTCAATTTATATATGTTTTTTTTTTATCTATATCAACATTAATTTATAAAATACTTCAACTTTATGTATTATAAGGGTTAGATAAGTTCAAAATAAAAATTTAAAAGTTGAATTGGACATAATAAAAATTAAAAAATGGTAGAGGTTAATTATGTAAAGTTTAGGGGTAAAACTATGCATTTGGCCTAAAATTTTTCCTACAAAATAACACTATTTATTTTTTCAATAAGATTTATATTAATATTTTATAAAGATTACATTGAATTTCTATATACGGCATGAATATTATACCAATAATCTAATTATGTGAACATAGGAATTTTTAAATTTAAACAAGACTTTTATTAGCTAAAGTGACGTTGCGTAAAGTATTTTTCTGCTAGAAGTTTTATAACATATTGTATCCATGCTAAATTAAAATTCCAAGATAAAGTGCAAACCCAAAAAATTCGAAGATAAAGTTGTTATCCTCCTTTGAATCTTTCTCCTTTTTGGTATGGCTTTTGTTTGCTTTCTGCGGTGGGGTGACATTTTTATTTTTTTGACCAAATTTTTTTTTATGATAAAAAAAATTGATACGATGGTGAAAAAAATTTTGGTCAGATGTGACATTATCTCTTATTTATTCTTTATCGTTAATGAAATTTTAATTTTATTTAATAAATAAAAAAATTATAAAAAATATATGTACATCAATTAACACAATTTAAATTAATTGAAAATCCTACAAATTAAATCTAAATGCAATAGTATCATACCAAAATTTAAAATATAAAAATTGTTATTATTATTATTTTTTTGAGAAAATAAAAAATATTATTATTAAAAACATTATATAATCTATTAAAATCATGTGGCAACATTTTAAAAAAATTATTAAAGAAAAACGTGTTGCAAGAGTTCAAAACTTAGTGATAGTAGTTTTTTTCCTTCTTCAGTCCATAAGAAAAGGACATTTTTATTCAATGAAATTAATTTCCATATATAAGATTATTCAAAAATAATATTTAATTCTAAAAAATAATATTTATATTTTCTATAATATTATTAGCTTAATAATGAAGTTTTTATTTTTAAAATTTTATATTATATTGAAAAATTTACATATAATCTATTTTATACATATTAAATTTTTAAAAATATATATATAAATTAAGAGTTTAATTATTATCTCCCCTCTGTAGATAAAAAAATAAACAAAATGTTAAGAGGGCAATTTTTTTTAGTGATGACGTGTAATTATTAAAGCAGCATGAATTTTTAATTATAATTAATCCTATGCTTGAAACTGTGGATGTTTGAGAGCTATAAAAGGCGGATGCGGGAGAGTTACGAGGTAAATTTGTTCA